>JASANE010010446.1:0-47961 GCA_030248225.1 Trileptium ribeirensis
ATCGGGTTCTGAGAAAATTCATTGAAATTTTAGTGATAACTCGACTGCACAATTTCGCTAGTGCAGTCAGCATGGTAATACTTTCCGATGCGTACAGTGTGCTAGAATCTTAGAAACGAGTACTATAGAGAGAGGACGGAAAATAAAATGCAAACACAGGGAACAAAAGAAACAAAGCAAGAAAAGAAAGGAAGGAACCAACCCAAACAACCCCAAGGGAAAAGTACCAACACACCCCAGGCGAAAACCGAGTCCCAGCTGTGGAACGGGCACGACAATCCGTTGGGACGGTTAAAAGTGCGGCTTCGGTCGCTTAGGAAATCGCTGAAGGCAACAACCGCCCACGCCCCATCTACGTAGGCTGTCGAAATAGTGACCAGGGGCGACCTTTCAAAATGAGTAAAACTCCGTCCCCTGCTGACCTAACGTTGTTCAATTAATACTCCACCACTAAAATCAATCGCACCGTCACCGACCTACCGGTTATGCGTTTTTAGGACTCAGGATAATCAAGAGCCCGGCTAGACTACTAAAACTGCTGAGACAACGGCCATTGGAGGATTAGAAAAGAAACTGGCCTCGGGACGGAATGGGATAAGTGACTTGTTATGGACGCTAGGCAGCATTTGCAAGATAGGGGATGCACGCGGACGGCGTTTCAACACTTGACCGCGATGTAGGCGCCTCGTTGATTGAACCATGATTAGTCGCTTGTACTCATTGACGATTATAAGTAATCAGTTGCTTGGACAATGCTATAATTTGTACCATATTCGCTTTTATTAATGCGACTGAGTTTTATCTTGTACTCTAGGCCTAGGCTTTCCCCGTACCCGGATTCATGCCCTGTCATTGCTGTACCGAATCCGTTCCCTTCCCCGCATACCCCTCGAATTGCATGCATTGCCGCGCGTTATTGAGAGCGAACTTCGAAGCACGCCGAAACGCATTACCCGAGCCGTCGGTTGTCGCGGACGATGAACTTCTCGGCCGTAGATTTCGGTCCGGCCTCGCCGGGAACGCCTTCGCTCGCGCCTTCCCTTTCTCTTTCGCAATGGACAAGGGGATGAATGCTCGGACGGGTAGCTTATTACTGTCGTAGTTTGTAATTACATGTGTACCTTACCGGATGCCCATTGCTAACTGACTTTGTACATAACTTTGAATAAATTCTTGAAAATCAGTTGACGTGTCCCGTTTTGTTTATCTCCAGCATAATAAATGCGTCCGAACGGACGGGCCAACCCCGCGTGCCACGGCTTGACGGAGGGAATATTCCAAGCCCTGACACGTGCGGGTCGCCACCATTGTTCGCTTACAACAGATACGGAATTATAACGAGAGAGGTCCGCGTAATTATTTACTGAACTCGCTCATGGAATTATCATACCCAGCTGAAGTACAAAGTTTATTAGGAAAATTTTATCACTAGATACTAATACAGTCCAGTTACCACATTACCAGCTAGATAGCCCGACGTTAAACTATCAGGGCATGTCGGAACCCTGTGGGGGCCACATACACTACACCCGAATAAAGTGTTCGACCGGAACTAAACTCACTGGAAATCAGAAATTGCCTAGGCAACCTAAATTATCACACGTTTTCACTTTAAATCAGGTCAGACTAAACAACTTCTGTTAGGCTAGGACAGGGAATATCGGTTTGACATCATGACCTGTGAGCAGGTTTCGATGTCAACCTCCCTGGGGACCCCAGTGATCATACCAAGATACTAGACACGTGCGCAATCTATCGGGCGGGGTCCGAACACACCCCGTGAAGCGCACCTGCGGCCTGCTAAGCCCCGTAACTTCTTGGGTCTGACCAAGAAAAGTGGCTAAGTCGTAAAACTTAGGGTCCACCCTTGAGGTTATGATAGCCGGGGTCGTATGGGCATGGTGTTAGGAAGTTGCGCCATGCAGCTGCGTCCCGTTATTACATTTATACATTCCTAACGTTGTTTATATAGCAACTATGAAAACAAGTAGAACGCTAGCTCTTATTAAAACAAACTTTCTTACACTGAATTGAAACGAAAATCAATACAATATTGAATGAAACCACTAACAATAACAATAATCATCATACGTCTGTCGAAAACATACAGTTACGGACATAAGTCAAATTTAATCTTTTGAGAGCCGCCCGTGATAAATTCGTTCAAGAGCTATTCAGGAACAATGTTTTGTTCGTTGCAACTAAAGTGGCAAATATTTCAGCTGTACAATACACGTTATAAATGACCGGCGATAAACGAAGATGATCTTTTATCCGCGAAGGGGGGCTGATAACTGATTGGAATGCGTGACGTCTAAAATTTCAATTTTTTACCACCACAATATTCGTTTCCTTATATATGTCAAATTTTCCAGCCAATATCCTACTAATCTCTGATAAAGCTTTGTAACCAGAATACAACGTTTTAGCACTAATTATGATACAGGTGATAGCGAGTCTCGAGCGAGTCGCGAGCGAGTGGCTCGCTCGAGATTTCGCAACTATTTAAATTAATAGAAAATTCTATTTTTAGAACAAATTTATTTCGAGCGAGTCGCGAGCGAGTCTCGAGCGAGTCGCGAGCGAGCGACAGTCATTTTTGGCGGGTACTGTACGTTGTACCAGCTGGAAAATTTGAAAGCTACAGTGTATAGCGTGATGCAATCTATTTAAGGCCGTATAAGATAATTTTGGAATGTCAATTTCGATAATATCAACTTCCATAAAAATTGGGGATGCGCCGAATACTAAAATTCACGGAATGCCGAATATTAAATTTTCAATATTCGGCCGAGTAAAGGCAATATTCGGCCAAATTTGATAACTGAACATAATATAGATATTGCATGTATTATTCCATCTATACATTTCCTCTGCGTTAGGTTCAAAATATTATGTCATGCGTGAGTCCATTTTAGGTGCGTATACTAGGGTTGTTCTTTTGTCAAAACCACGAAATCCATCGTTCCCGATCATATTTCAGGAATCGGTATTTGCATTTTAGTCAACGCGAACGAAGGCTCTGCAATACATGAACGGAATTACCGTGCGTGTACATGTCTCCATTTCGCACGGTTGTCCGCGTCCACCAAATGACAATGCTGAATGGAACAGCATGTTCGCGGTCTATGTGTGTATTGTAGTGTAGTGCAAAGAAACGGGATTACCAACCGAGTTTTGAAATGTACGCGGTCGGAAAAATGCGACGGTTAATCGCAAAATAGCGACCTCGAACATGACCTACATGTTGCTATATCACAAATCGTTGTTCATGTACACTCATCGCTTTTACGATCCTGAAGGTCAACCTGACCCTGACTCGACAAAAGATCAACCCAAGTTTACGACCCTAAAGTAGACTCACGAAGAAATAAACCAATGAAAAAGTGTGAACGTGTGTTTTTTTGCCGAATGATCATTATTTTCCGCCGCGTTTAGTTCTTTGGGCATTACTGTAGCTATATTTTTTTGATTTTTTTGTTGCATTGTTGTGTAAAATGAGTCTAATCCACGACTCGCGTTGCTCACGTAATTTAAGAACAAGAATGTGAATGCTGTGACAGCGCTAAATCTTGAAATTGGGCTGTTTTTCAGCAACTAATTTAGTGTTAATTACAACTAACAGACAAAATATATATATAATGCCCCTTCCAATGTTAATGATGCCTCCACTACAACAACTGATTCTTCCTACAATATGTAAACTAATAGGCAAAATAATGTTACAGAAAAATGCTACCCATCTATCCTGTGTCAATAAATGCACCAAGCCACCAATGTTCTGATTTAGGGAAGTCGAGTTTAACATAGGTTCATCATAATTTTCATGTAAAATCATATAAACTCGAAAGCAAAAATTTAGCGCACAACCTGTACAAAAGTCGAAAATTATTGTCGTTTGTTGCATTATGCATTTGATAATGTGGTGTTTATTACTACAAGTGTGAAGCTTGAGCACGTGTTTTCTTGTAGTGTTTCGTGACCTGGCGTAGCCTCAGCAGCAGCTTTTCTGTCTTAGTGTTGAGAAGTTACAGAACTTCTGTAGTCGATTGATAGGTCTTCGGACTCAGAGTAAATGACTGACTGATGAGTTCAATTCTCCCAGAGTTAAACGTTTTACACTTTTCAATTCTTGGAACTTTTATAGTTTTCCTGAATCCTTAGGTGAGAAATTCTCCTGGAAGTTTTTAAGTGGATTGTGATTGGCCATTTTTAGT
The DNA here is from genome assembly GCA_030248225.1 of Trileptium ribeirensis. Taxonomy (NCBI): domain Eukaryota; kingdom Metazoa; phylum Nematoda; class Enoplea; order Enoplida; family Thoracostomopsidae; genus Trileptium; species Trileptium ribeirensis. The sequence goes on from JASANE010010446.1 coordinate 4,218, forward strand.
AATTTTGGTACGCAAAAACTTGTTTTAACCCTCAAGTGACATCTAGCTCTAAAGAGCTGATAAATGAAAATTTCAAAAAATAGATTAAAAGTAACTATTGGGGATTCGGCCAAATAGTGGTGCTGTTTGGCCGAATACCGACTAGTCGGTAGTGGAACTACATGTGTGAGCGGCGCTTGGGCTGTGGCATTACGAATGTACTCAATTTTATGTTTTTGTAACTACATTGCATAGGGCATAGGGCTTTATCATTGGTAAAAATATATTTGAATTCTTCGACCCAAAACCTATAATGGTTTGATCGAAACGACTCTATTTCAATAAATAACACAAATATTGCAAAATTCTCTATTTTAGCTGCATAAAATTAACTAATTACTAATTAACCACTCAAAATTTTTTAATCCCAAATATCAGGTGCACACTGTGATATAATGGGCTTTCAAACAAAAAAAAGTTTTTTTAAATCCGTTCAGTGGTTCTTGAGATCCGTCGGACCGAACGAACAAACGAACGGACGGACATCGACCTTTTTACTCCCAGACAGAAAATAAAAACGCTTCGCTCGGCTTCGTCGAGCTCCGCTCAAATATTCGTCACATCCCTACTAAAACTCAACGAAATACAATTTTTTCTAAGAGCGTTGTTTATGCCGCTAAAATGTTAATCCTTAATTTGTGCAATGCCTTACGATTCCTGTACATCTTTGGCTCACAGAACTTGCCTTCACACCTTGCACTAACGCCTATCAAACGATTTTGTATTCAAATCAGAAACCCGGCAGCAATCATGATCATCATTAAAAATACGGCGATTTGTGTTGTGTAAATCCATTACCGCTGGAACTAATAGTAAATGTACGGACTGTACACAATAATAACTCTAGCATTTACTGATTTGAAAAGTATCGATACAAATTCAGCGAATTTTTTAGTTCTAAAACACTACGTATAATGCCACACTGCGCTCAATAATAATCTAACTACTATAGCAATCGTGTTGTAGCAGGATCTATGTAGGAATTTATTTATTATGTCTGTACAGAGTATATATGCTTTCACACTAAGACCTAAAACGTGGATGACATAAAATTTAGCAATTATAACATATTGTAATATGTCAGCATATATAATGACGATGTAGGATACTGAATATTATGATTTTACAGGTAAGAATTATAACTGCAGATAAAAATATTTTGCATCTAACGAAAGAAACTGAATTTATGTAATGAGCAATAATACGCTTGTCTTATTGAATCATTAATTCTTGTAGTTTTATCATTTTTCCAATGTTAACTGCAGAGTTTTAACATAAACGTGCACCTTATTTTATTAGAAATTCGTTTACTTAAAATTTAAAGCTACTTCAAGTAGAACAAAGCCGCAGTCGAAAATTTATATAACAAGAAAACAAGTTATTGTTGCTGCGTACATGAACCTTCCGCCTTTTCAGTAATTTTGTATCAAGATACTTAACCAAAACTTGTAGATCTTCGTTTGTTTAAAATCCAAAGTTGCTGCTTAAGTATAATAAAGCCGGGAACAACAATAAAAGACTCAATCAAAAGCTGATGCAGGAAATAATGAAACGGCAGAATACGAACCCGCTCGAGCAATATCGTACGATTTTACCAACAGCACGGCACGACTGTACGATTTATATGGTACGCATTCTACCGAAGACAGTTTTGTTCGGACGTTACGTAGCTGGATAGTCCAAAGTTGGGGTGGGCGGCCCCCCTTTTCCCGGCATTTTCGGCAGCCCCCCGGCAAAAATTCGGGTACCTCCGGCTCAAAGCCCCCTGCTAAGAAAAATAAACGTCTAAACGCGAGAAAATCCGGCAAAATAATTGGCCCCCAGCACGTGAGCCGGGGGCCCCGGCTATAATTTCCGAGGTTTGGACTAGCCAGCGTAGTATGAATGTATATATCTTTCTACCTATGCATTTACGTATATAATGTAACTAATATACACTTAACCGTTACAGATGCTTAACCGAAGGAAGCATTGGCGCAGGCCCAGGGGCTTTTTTCCATAATTTCTCAAAGGGCCAATAATTGGCCCTTAGCTAAAAAATTTAAGGGACAATTAAAAATCTTAGGGGCCACAGCAAGATAAGTTGCTACTCGTATATATGTTTATATATGGAAAGAATTATCTACACAAATATACGAATAAGTATACCGGAACCGTCCATTTAAACCGGATCCGGAAACTGGTATTCGAAACATTATATCTTATAGTAAAACAGATGGAGGAGGAAATGAAGGTACATTGGATCTAAAATGTATTAAAAGTAACTTTTGCATTAAACTTAATGTATTACGATGGTATTATTGCCTCTCTGGAGCTTTGAAAAGATCGAGGAAGATAATAATATTATTTACCTATCAATACGTCGGTTTTTGAACTTCCAGAGAAAAAAATGTCTACCACTATACAGCCTGGCGTAAATTGCGTCAAAATAAACTTGCTTACATTGTACGTAGATTAAACACTTTCGCTTTGTCTCCAATCGTCTCTCTTTACTACACATACGTTTGTTACATGTTATTCAATAGGAAACATGAAATTATCGGTTTATATGTTCTCTCCATTTATATGGTTCTAAAAGAAAATAACGGAAGGCTAGCTAATCCAAAGTGAGGGGGCTGGCATTTTTGGCTGCCCCCCGGCAAAACGGAGGTACCACCCGGCTCAAAGCCCCTGCTGAGAAAAATAAACGTCCAAACGCGACAAAATCCGGTAAAAAAATTCCCCTCCCCGGGCAAAATCCGGCACCCCACGGCATGTGAGCCGGAGGCCCTCCGGCTATAATTTCCGAGGTTTCGACTAGCCAGGAAGGTATAGTATAATTTTCTGATCAGTGGTAAGACATTCTTTAGGCTAGCGTTGGGCAGCCAGTGCCAGTCATTTAGATGATAATGATAATAAATGTCTGATAAGAATGCTATAAATGAGACAAACTGTTATACTGCTCGCACAGTTTAAATTAATACAGTTCAAAGCCACGAACACAGGTTCTGGCAGCGTTGCAGATACGCCACTTTACTTCAATATAGACTAATTTACAAACTTTACAAGCGCACTGACTGGTGCTTGGTGTAACTTGTTAGCCAGGCTAACAGCTAAGTACTTCTAAATAATAATCCATACTCTGTTACCGAGTTGGACCGGACCAATTCTAACATACATCGCAGACTTCTAAATAGCCGCGATAAGCATCGCACTGCATTTTTAACAAATTCCTACTGAAATTATGTGTCCTACTTACGTTTCACACGGCAATTAGCTGCGTTAATTTTTTCTTTTGTTTGATTGTATTGGAACTTGATCATGGTCTATATATTAAATGTTTGGACCACAGATGAAGCAAAAATGTAAAAAATTTCAAACAAAATTTTTAAACCGGAATCGCGGTATCCGGTGAAAATCGTGTTCTGGTTGTGGTTCCGGCAAAAGGCAAAAACCATATTGGAATATTTACTCCCTGATAAGTATATATTGTTCTATATTTCAGCAAAATATATACTCACGTGATAACTGGGCTAGCTAGATCATATTGTGCAATTATATCATTTTAAACACCACTGTGAAAAAGATATCGGCTTTTTCACAGCATTTTTGTAATTAACAGGGACAAAAATGTTAAAACATTCGCATAATTATTCCTGCGAAAATATTTCACGGCCCAATTGGTCCCCATACCGAAAATCTAAGGGGCCATGGCCCCTATATTGGCCCAAAAACTATGCGCAGCCTTTGCACGTAACCCCGGAAATGTACTGTTATCCGTGCCTTAATTGTATGCATCAATATAACGAAGCTGGATTGAGAACTACCCACGGGTTAAGCAAGAAGCATATGCGTATTGATCAGAGATTTCGGCGTTTGAAATGTACAATCTCTGATTTACATGGCAAACGTTAGTTCTTATAATTACGAACGGACAGAAATAAAAGCAAACCATCGCGAATAGTTCCCGAAAAATTCGATTATAGCTACTCGAATAGTTTCCGAAAAATTCGATTATAGCTACTGAAACAACTGCTAATTTTTCGCTAACATTCGCAAAAGATTTGGTTTTATATCTGTCCGTAATTATGTACATATAATTAACGTGCGGTACAACTTATTTCCATCAGTCAACCTACCTCACCAAATTGACAATAATCGCTTGATATCACTCGATCATATATGCAAACAGTCAGTGATAGAAAGAAGTGTCCAGAAATAAAGAACCTTACTGCGTTAACGTCGTTTATAAACGAGCGTTACAACTTTCGTTTTTGAGCGGAGTTCCAAGGTTCGTTTGTGTTTCGCGTTTGTTAATCACACATTGTTTTGTCCGCGACAGTTGTAGTGTTATAATACTATACAAAGATTAAAATGTATACTATAACACCTACCGAATCGCTTAGATTTTTTGCCTTTTTTGATGCATGTTCGAGATCAATAATTTTCATATCACGATCTTCAATTTGCTGCAGAAGAGTGCTGGAAAAATGAAGACGAATAGGTAAGCTGATGTGTAACATATTTGCAAATATGTATATAGAAATACTAGCCTGTTAATAACCTTCTAAAAAGAAAGGGCGGTTGAAATTCAAGGGGAAATGTTGTTTATTATCGGGGGAAATTCGATTGCAAAGTGAGAATAAATTTTGCTTAAAATGGTAAATATTTCCATATTTTAATGTACTTTAACGGTCATGCAAGTATCTTCAAGCTGTAAAACAACATTTCACCATTAGTAATAATAAAATTAAAGAATGAAAACATTTTGCATACAGAAAACAAGTTTAGATACGTTAAAAATTTTAGATTTAGTTGAACATGGAGATTTTCGGAAGGGTAGGGGGAGGGACGGACATGGGAATAATCTCACGAACATGGAGAATTTGGAAAGCGCTGATTCCCCATCACCCACTGAGGACAGGCGGGAAAGCAACATCAATATGCAACATATTTTCAATCCATCAATGTCAGGCTCACTATCCCACACGACAGCACAGCAGTCATGCGAAAATTATATTTGTCACATATAATATTAACGGGAAAAACATAAGCGATAACGTACTCGAACGGATTTATATGATCTGCAAATGGTAAAAGGACCAAATATAAAAAACTAGATTGATAACGTTTACGCTAAAGCATAGCGACGTATTTGTTTTTATTTCTGTACTCCACTGTAGTCACAGCAGTGAGTTTTGAAAATAAGGTTAAAAGCAAAGAATAATGTGAACAAAGAATACTTATTGAAGACTCTGAGTTTCATCAAAATATGCAGACCTAGTCAATCATCACAGAACAACCAAATTTTTGGATTATGGCGGTATTTTGTAAAAGAGTGCTTTGAAGAAATAAAACTTTAATCACGAACTAATCATTTCAATCAACTACGCACGTGCATCTATAAATTAGTCTATTAATAGGCAATTAGGCAAATAGGCGTTAGTTGGGCATTTGTCTGGCGATAGTTGGGCATTTGTTCTGCGTTCCTTCAGAGTGCTCGCCTCAGCGCTGCGCGCGGTATCTCGGTACCCAGCAGGGAAGGATATATGCGTACTCCGGCTGACAAACAGGAGCCATGCTTATTATTGGGAGACGCTGGTGGCTCATAAGTCGTCCAGCTTATGAGCCTATAAAATGCCAGTTAATGTCTCGGTGACAAGCTGTTAGCGAGGGCGTTCCGCAGGCGCCTCAAAACCTGTCCAACGGACTATGTGGGGACAAACCACGAGAAAAAAGTCTCCAGTCATGGGTTAAATGGCTCTGTGGGCGACAAACCACGAGAAAAAAGTCACCAGTCATGGGTGAAATGGCACAAATCAGTGGCAGCAGGCTGATGGATACTGGCGCGAGCGCCTGGCTAAAAAGTCAATGGCGGTCGCCTCAGCGTGGCACACGGAAGAACCCATATAGGTCAACGGGTGGCACACACGGTCCGTGGGCGGCTCGCATCAAGTGGTCGCAGACTGTATGAAGGAGTGACAGCAGACTGAGGCAGCTATGCGACCGACCGGGCAGCCCTATTCAGGGGCAGCACTGCCCGCCCCAATTTGGGGAGGCCGCTAGAAAAGGTGGGGTAAACAAAGCTCATTTCACAACTCCCTGGTTGGCAAACCGCGGTCAACAGGGCTCCACCTAAGCGGTACGAAAACTAAAATCAAGTTGGCAGTCGCTACATGGAATGTTCGCACGATGCTTGACAAAGATAACAAACCTGAGAGACGCTCGGCGTTGATATGTGAAGAGTTGGAGAGGTATGGTATTGTTATTGCCGCCCTACAGGAGACCTGAACGGAGGGCCAAGGGCAAATACGTGAGGCAACACATACAATATTTTGGCACGGAAAGACAGGGACGAGAAGAGAAGCAGGAGTAGCGTTCGCAATCAGCAATAAACTCACGTCAAAGCTGACAACACTGCCTAAAGGCGTATCAGAGAGGCTGATGAGTCTACGCATCCCGCTCAGGAGCAAAAACTTTCTCACACTCATCTGTGCCTACGCCCCCAATATGAGTTATAAGGAAGAGGATAAAAAGCTTTCTACGAGGAACTTGGAAAAGTCGATGCCGTCACAACATCTGACCGGCTTTTGTTATTGGGAGATTTCAACGTTAGGATTGGCAGCGACTACAACACGTAAGACGGTGTCATCGCTAAATTTGGAAAAGGAAACGTTAACTCAAATGGTGCTTTGCTGTTGCACTTTTGCACCCAGCGTGAACTCTGCATAACGAATACATTCTTCAACCAGCCTGACCATCATTTCTACTCCTGGATGCACCCACGTTCCAAGCATTTCCACTTGCTCGACTATGCCATCACGAGAAAACATCACCTAAAAGAAGTTACAGTAACGAGAGCGATGCGAGGTGCGGAATGCTCAACGGACCACTACCTAATTAAGAAGCAAAGTCGACTTTCAACTCAGCTGGCCCAGGAGAAAAATCGCCACGGCTCAACCTAAACGGCTGGACATAAATAAGCTCTCCGATACTCAAGTGCGTGATGTCTTCAGAGACTCGATTCAGGAGAAACTAACCGTAGACGCACTAAGTAGTGACGTTGAAACCGCTTGGACAAACATCCGAGACACTATAACCGACACCTCAACAAAAGTACTTGGCTACCCGGCACGGAAAACACCCGAAAACGGCGGAGACTTAAGGGCTCTCATAGATTCCAAGAACAAAGCTTATTCTTGGTATCTTAGCTATAACTCCGCTCGGAATAAGGATGCCCTAGCGAAAGCAAGATCGCTTCTACAGCGTGAAACAAGGCGTACAAAAAATGCGTGGTGGGAAGAAAAAGCTGCGCAGCTGCAAAGGTTGGCCGACACCGGTAACAGTGCGAAAGCAAGATCGCTTCTACAGCGTGAAACCAGGCGTATGAAAAATGCGTGGTGGGAAGAAAAAGCTGCGCAGCTGCAAAAGTTCGCCGACACCGGTAACAGAAGGAACTCAGCCAAACACACCGCACACCGAACAGAGAGGAATTCTGCTCGGTTTACGACCCCCCCCAGTGAAAACAGCCGACGGCAGCCGTCTTCTGACAGATCTTCCAGACATCACAGAACGATCGAAAGAACACTTCAAAAACCTTCTGAACCGACGTGAAGCGACAGATTCTCACGTCTTGGGAAGCTTAGAACCCCATCCAGTAGTGCGAAAGCTCGACGACCCAATCACCCTTCGTGAAGTCGAGCAAGAGCTGAAAGAGACACGATCCGGAAAGTCGCCAGGGCCAGATAATATAGCTGCAGAACTACTGAAGGCCGGCGCACCTCCGTTAATACAGCACTTGTTTGAGCTTTTCAACATGTGTTGGAACAAAGAATAGCTACCCCAAGACTTTAAGGACGCTCGTATCGTTACAGTTTATAAGAAAAAAAGGAGAAAGGAGTGACTGCGGCAGTCATCGAGGAATCTCGCTCCTCTCCATTCCTGGCAGTCTTCGCCAAAGTGCTGCTTAACCGTCTGAAAATGGTATCCGAAAAGGGTCTACCCGAAAGCCAGTGCGGCTTCAGAGCTGACAGATCCACATATGACATGATTTTCACCCTTAGGCAGCTAAAGGAAAAAGCGGTCGAACAACGCCAATCGCTCTACATCGTATTTGTTGACTTCTCGAAGGCCTTCGACACCATTAACCGTACAACTCTGTGGAAAGTACTTTCACACTACGGATGTCCCGGCAAATTCACGAACGTTGTTAGTCAGTTTCATCACAACATGACAGCAACAGTCTCGATTGCGTCCAACACAAGCACCCCCTTCACCGTAAAGCACGGATGTATACTGGCGCCAACGTTATTCGCTCTCTATCTGGCAGCGATGCTCGAATTCGTTAGCCAAAAGACACACAAAGGAGTCTATATTCGCACTCGTCTTGATGGAGGCCTGTTCAATCTTGCCAGACTGAAGGCCTCCACTAAAACCACTTCTATTTGTGTAAGGAAATTGCTCTACGCTGATGACTCAGCGCTCGTGGCTTCGAACCTGTCCGACATACAAGAGATAGTGAAAGCCTTTAGTGATGCAGCAGCGAGTTTCGGGCTTCGCATCAACACTGCCAAAACGGAACTACTATATCAACCGCCACCGTCTCCAATGCTTGCAACGAAGCCGGTGGTATCCGTCAATGGCCAAAACCTGACAAATACTCACTTCTATATTTATCTGGGTAGCTCTGTTTCCAACGACAACTCGATAGATGTAGAGATAAACAGAAGAATCCAATCAGCCTGTAAAGCCTTCGGCACTAAAGATCGGCTGTGGTCCAGGCATGACATAAAACTGCATACCAAAATTAAAGTGTACAATGCTGCAGTTATGCCATGTTTACTATACGCAACAGAGACGCTAGTCCTCCACCGGAAGTTTGTCAGGCAGCTCGGCCGCATTCAACTCCGCCATCTTCGCCTGATTATGAACATCACGTGGCAAGACATAATACCAGATGTCGCTATCCTCCAACGCGCAGGCGTGGCAAGCGTTGAAGCACACATTACCGCAGTACAAATCAGGTGGGCTGGTCACATCTCACGAATGCCAGAAGATCGCAAAAAAAGTTTTGTTCAGCGAGCTTGAACACGGAAAGCGAAAATATGGTGGACAGAGGCTGAGGTTCAAAGACACACTAAAGAGGAACATGGTCGATGCGAACATAAATCCAAGCACATGGGAACAGCAGGCGTCTGACAGAGCAGGATGGCGTAACTCACTACACAAAGCCAAAAAGATAGTCGAAGCAAAAAGACAATCTGCACCGCAGGCTGCACACGACAGGCGCCATACAGCTCCAGTCTCAGGCGAATTCAGTTGGACTATTGCGATCATCGATGTCGTTCTGCATCCAGGCTTACTGCTCACAGACGAGCACTGACTTTCACTATTCCCTTAAAAATCATCTTCGACAACGAAGGATTACCGACGAATAGGCAATTATTGTCGAAATTCAAACTCCTAGTCACTGTAACATGAAAGTTGTATGAGACGGCTTACCTGTTAAGTAAAGGGCTACATTGAGTGTACAGTACTAGCCAGCAATGAGCATTGTTCGTTCAATATTAGTAATAAGGAATAGCGCTAGGAGTAGCCAATACCGGCATCTCTATTATTGTGGTTAGTAGCTAGATCCTATACATAGCTGTTGGTAGTATGTTTGCTCGCCGTTCATTCGACAATTTTTAATTTTGTTCGAAAGTGTCCGAATTTTGTGCCATGTCGTTCGAACGTTTAGCGAGTTTTTCTTTTCAAATTTGTTTGAGAGGTGTTCGATGTTCGGCCTCCTCCAGTGAATGACTTCAGCTAAACTTTGACCTCCCCGGCGCATCCCCCCAGGTATTTTTCTGCGTGACAAAAGTTATCGAACTATTGTTTGGTGGGCTAAAAATATGCGAATGAATTTATCAATATTCTGGCTAAAATTCTTCAAATATATTTTCTACGGGGCTAAAACTAATCAAATTTTTCATTATTAGATATCCATTATTGTAGTCAGTCGTTAAGTTCCAGCTTTTGATGTTTTTATGACATATTCTTTTATGGTCCCTCCCGATCTACCAGATAAACTGGATGGATCGCCCCAAGTATTTTCAGTTCCGGCAGTTCCATACAGGGGCCAGGTCATGTCCGCTAAATGTAGTTTTGTTAGCTTGCAACAAAAGCCCGATAATAATAATATTAATCAAAACACTCACTATATTGTTTGGTTTTGCCGCGCATAAGCCAACTGAAGAGTGTTACAGTTATTTTTCAACTCTCCGTCCATTTGAATACCACGCTGCTCGGTAACACGTGCCAAGAGCGCATGCAAATGAACGCTTTCGTCGCGTTTACGCTCGAGCTCATCTTGAAGTTTGAGCAGAACCTCTAAAACGATTATGCTGACACAAAAATAGAACATAAAGTAATTTTTATTTATTAAAGACACTATCGGTGTACGAGTTTAATGCTATCGTCTCTATTAAAGACAAATATTTGGAAGCAGTTACGCAAACGTCTTTGCATATACGTACGTACCAGACCAGTACAGCAAAATTTTGTCCGATAAATAGAAAACGAGTACTTCAGAATATACTACTGGTTTGACATATTTATACAAAGCGTCAGCAAGTGACGAAATCCCAAACTACCGTCACACAAGTAAAACGTCCCGCACAGTACGTAATTAACCACGAAATCATATATGAATAACACCATGGAATATCCAATTTTCGAACAAACACAAGATGGGATATTTATGCCCATGTTTTTGGTTTTAAGAACTCCATAAAATCTCCGCGAAATCATGTGGATAACACCATGGAATACTCGATTTTCCCACAAACACAAGCTGGGTTCTTTTAGGGCATTTTGAGCACCACTGCATCTTGCATTGTGGTTACTTTTTGATCGAAAGTTATATCCGTTGTAACCATCTTAATAGTTGTTGTTAATGGCACACATATTTCTCAATATATCGTCTAACGAGTGAGTTATAAGCTTAGATTGAACACATTAGTGTCAAAAGTACGCGAATGATGCCAGCCATAGGCGCGAAAAAATTAGCTGCAAGCAACCTTTCAGCCTAATAATTATTTTGGTTCATTATGCGTATCATACAGCAGGAACAATATTGATGAAAATATAATCTTACTTGTTGGCCTTAACTTAATACTGATTTTCGTTAAGGAATAACAAATGACAGATCAGTACTCTCGACACCATGTCAATTTCCATTTACGACGTAGAGACAGGTTCAAAAATATTAACAATGCTTACTTTTCGAAAATATTAAAAAAACTTACTTTTCGAATCTTTCACTAAAGCTCGAACTTTAGAGTTAAACGTTGTTCTTATTATTGTTTTTACGGCATGGTTTCACTGATGTGCATTAATTTATTGATGGATTTTAATAGAAGCCATTGGAAGTATCAAATAGCTTTAAAATAAGATGAACATAAATTTAATTTCAGCTCTGGGTACAGGATACGCGTGTCACCGAAAAGGAACTGAAATTCGCCGAAAATTTGAACTTAATTTGCCACAAAATTCTAATACCTGGTCCACGGGAAAAACAGTAAAAATGACACTAGGCAGGTCTTCTGGTACCTTATAATATACCAAATTAGAGATTTCACCTTATCTGTAATTTCGTACAAGCGATACCGAGAATTCTTAATCGAACTATTAACACATTTCAATTTTTAATGATTCGACAGTTCTCATACACGAACGGAGCTTGTGCAGTCAATTGTGTGATCACGTACGCACAGAAGCTAAGTACCATTGTACTAATAATCACTTCAGTAAACTTGGATAATCCATTCTACACCACTCTTGATGCAAATAATATTATAAAGTTTGCATAACGTAACATAGCCAAAAAACATATACAACGTAGTATTAGTATAAGTTAGGCTCAAGAATAATTTAGAAAACCCTGGCAATCTGTGATGCCCTATTGCATTAGCATTTCAGGGACCCGTTACTCGTGTCAACTTTACAGGAAATATAACGTTAACTATTGTTAAAAATAATTGCCAAAATGTTAATTTCAAAACTTAATGGGTCAGTTGTTTCGCAAAATTGTAGTAAAGACCGATGAATAGTTATAGGTAAAGCAATGACCACGTTTCCAGAGGCAACCAAATTATGAAATCGTTGCTAATGTTCAAATGACAAACAATTCAAAGAGTCACAAATCAATATATTGTTCATGTAATAATTAAGGACAGAAATAAATGCAGTTCGTTCGAGAATAGCAATTGAACTACTGCTGTAAACTTTTCGCGAATAATTTGCGAGTTTGTCGTGAATGCATCGTAAAAAAAGCTCGCTTTTACTTCTCTTCGTAGCTGCATATTTTATTTACATATCACCAGTCGACAACATTCAGTTTGGTTGGCTGCGATTAATGGAAACATTAGGATTAGAATCTTCAGTTTACTTTTTGCAATAAGCTAACCTTGCGAGTGACGTTCATCATCAGCGTTTTGCGACACCAATTTCCGTAAAACTTTCTTTAGCTTTACATTTTCGACTGACAGCTCTTCAGACTAGAAGTAGTAAACAATAAAGCGACATATGTAATTTTTTAATATGTATTCTAAGAACGAGTGTTCACCTGTCACTGACTTCTTCAAGTTGGGGCTGGCGATAAATTTTTTGGCGCCTCAGGTATCAAAATAAGTGCTCCCAGTAGCACTTTAGGATCCCTCAGTTCAGTGTATCTTTGAAATTTTTTGCTTCACAACGATAAAACAATTCCCCGGTTGTCATAAATAGATAACAAAATTATTACTAAAATCCAATTCTTAAGTAAAAAATTCGATTAATTTTCGAAAAAAAACTTAGTTTAAAATTTGGTTTTAACCGCAATAGAGACGCGTTTGCACCTTTTCCCATGCCATTTATTTCATGACTATTGTAGCGTTTTTTGTTAAAAACACTAAATTTTAGAAACTTCTGAACTTTACAGTCCCCTGATGAACCAGGGGTGCCACCACTTCGTGCATCCTGGCAAAATCCGGCGCCGCCTAGTTCTGAACCAATAGGATCCCAGTTAATGGCACCGTGCAAATTTTTCAGCGAATGGACAAAAACCAATGCCGAGTGCTGCTGTGAGAACACACATACAGTCGCGGCAAAAATAAACGTAATCAAAAACGATCAAAATCTAAATAGATTGAAATTTCGTTTAATCAGAAATAATCGAAATTTCGATCAATTATTTTCGCCGGGATTGTACTATGATGCTAAATGCAGTAAATGCCAAAGATAGGTTTGTATTATCTAATTATCTAGTATCTTAGCCAGTTTGGAACTCTGAGAATTTTAGGAAAAAATAAAATAACCTTGAAATTGATTTGAAGAATGACTTATCGATTGCAGCAATATCCACACAACAAACATGATACAAAATAGGTTTATCGCAACATTGTGTTGGAAATAAGCCGTTGTAGACAATAAAAAAATCCTTGAAACTACTGACACATCATTGCTCTATCGAAACTTATGGTAGTAACTACGAGTCACTGCAAATAAATGTTTACCCATTAGTTTCTCTACTTCATTCAAATTAATACGAAGTTTCAATGTAATACCACGTGATTTGCTACGGCTTTTTCTGCTAACTCAATCGCAGAAGATAAGAATATTTATACCTGACGTTTGGCATGAAATATATCTTCCGGTTCACGAATTGACATAAGCTCTTTTTCAGTGGTCGAACGCTCGAGGCGTAATGCAAGACGCTCCCGCTCACGTTCCACCGATATTAGTCTACGGTGCAAAGTAATAAGCTGACCGAGGCTAGGTTGAGTCGACGAACCTGGAGATATCTGAAAACATAACAAGTTACAAACATTCCCTAAGTGAAATTTGAAAACATAAACCCTTGGTTATTGCAACCTTGTTCATTTTTATGTTCGAAACAAACTGAAAAATGATTTTTAACAATGCTTTTCACTATTTCATTCAATAAAATTTCGAAAACGATCAAAACACTGAACCCTTACTGTTTATAGTTCAAAATATCCGGTCAGGCCTTTTCTTATTTCACTCACTACTATTTCGAAAACAAGCCAAATATGGAATCCTGGTGGGAAGATTTTTTTACAATATTCCCTCATGCTCTTTGCTAGTTATTTCGTTCACTAATATATCAAAAACAAACGAAAAGTTGAACCTCTACAGCAAACTTGAATTTTCATTAGTTGCTAAAATAACAAAAACACGTGTTTGTTGCACCGCTTATTAAGTGAATGGTGCTTGGCTTGTACAATCAAGAGCATCTACGACCTGTATATAAATGAAATTTTATTAATAATTTCACCAATAACATAGTACGTAAACATTGTAAGCAGTACCTTTGTGATATATTTGCAAATTTTTAAAGATAAAAATTGTTATTTCTGATGTTTTACAAGTGACGGTGTATCTTATTTAAAATAGAACCTGTCAAAAATGTGTGTGACTACCATATGAGGTCAAACCTTCCCTACAAAGTAACGCAATACGGGCATTTTCGAATTTTAGTTCAAGACTTACAAGGTTTACGTATTCTTTTTTTTTGCAAAATTAATATCTGATACAATCCCGGGGATTTTTACAGAAGGGAGTGTTGAAATTTGAACCGTCACGTCGATCTTCTAAGCATGTCCGTCGACCACATAGATTTTGGATCCCATCTCCCCATTCTTCACGACATATTTTAATCGTCTGTTTTCCAAACAATTGTTTTTCAAACCATATGTTTTGTAATTAGATCCGGTTATATGTATATCACGCATAGTACCGTACTCGCCAAAAATGACCATTCCATTTCGGGGGATTCGCGAGCGAGTGGCTCGCGCGAGGTTTCTAAACTATTTAAATTAATAGTAAATTCTATTTTTAGAACAACTTTATTTCCAACGAGTCGCGTGCGAGCGACAGTCATTTTTGGCGGGTACTGTAGCTCATAAGTCTCATAGTCGCATGTAGTATAGACAGTTTCCCTAATAAAAAAATAGTGCGGCCTCACAAGGATTTCGTATAACGCCGATTGATAACCAAGTTAATTTCAAACTGGTAAAACTTTCAACCGGGTGTGCTATATAGGACAGGTGCAATATTTCGCTTCTATTGTAAGTGTATATTGCACAGGCTGCCTAAATAAGTGTTTTATTTCTAGAGAAACTTTTCCTAGAAAAAACAATTTATCCTAGAAAAAAACGGTCCAAAAATACTGAGAAACATTGAAAAAATAAAACCAAACTGCACTTAAGAAAACAAAATTTACCTCATATGGATGCATATCATCTTTCGAAGCATCAGGTCTCACTGCTGCAGCCTTGAACATCGATGATGACTAGTACGCTTTATGTAAACACCACTTTGTCACTCAGAATTTGGGAAGCCGTGTTCACACATGACTAGGAAGGGGCATTATTTAATGATGCAGTGCTGATATAAGTTTTGGACTTATAGTTTTATAGGAAATATAACAAGTATAGAGTTAATTGAATGAATAAATGCACAGTGAAATGCAAAAAATATATATTGTTAATGCTGTTAGGAGTTTGCTTGATATATTTAAAGGTTATTTTTGCTGATTATTTAAACTTCTGGCAACCCCTTAGCCTTAAGCAGTTGCCAATAACGTTTCGCCTGCGGATCTTCCTCGAACTTGAATAGAAGCTCTTTGCTCTTGTCATCAAATTGAGGCATAATCGGACCCAAAAAGAGTCGGTCAACCGTAATGGCTCCACCGCCGGTGTCGTCGACAACGAGCCGCCGCCAGGCGACTTCGGAGGACAGCGGGCGTGGCCTTCGCTCGAGAAATTTCATCATCAGCTTCATCATCAATGGACCAGACATGAACCACCTTGCCCCCAATAATAATTCCTGTCGTAATAAACAGCATAGAATGACCCAATGGAACTGTCGTCCAACGTTGCTCGAAGATCGTTCATTTGGTCCATAAGAGCTTCGTACTGATAATCAGCTGGGCGTCCGATTCGTCGCCACTGGAACTGTTGCTGACATAGCTTCCAGGTGAATCTGAGTCTTCTTCAGCATCTTTTGATGCAACCTTTCGAGCTTTCTTTGGTTTCACAGCTTGAGCGTTTTTCGACTTAATTTCAAATCGCTTTGCAGCCGATTCCTGTTGACGTTTTCCTCGTTCTTGCTTCTCTGTTTCTTTAGCTTCTATCATTTCCCGGAATGTTTCGCCTGTTATCACGGCAGCATGCGCCCCAATTCCGCCTCTGATGTTCTTCTTTCTAGGAATTGGTTTCGGCTGTTTTTGAAGAATTGCATCTGCAAATGTATTTACAGGATCCTGTTGAAGAGACCACGCCAAAACCCATTTAAAGCCGGGCGGTGCCGGCGTAGAAGGTTTCGCCGGAACCCTAACTCGCTCTACACTGGTGTCACTGGTGTCGGATGGAGTCGGTGTCGCACTGAAAAGACGACGGGTAGTAGTTGGCTGTTGCGAAGATTGAACCACCGGCGTAGGATTCGTCTTGTGCTTGCGTGGCGTACGTCGAACTCCAGTGGATGTGCATGACTGATTCGACGGAGAAGGCAACTGAGGGCTCACGCTAATTCTGGTCTCGTTCGTAATAGGCACATCGGCGAACATATCCTTGTATTTGGCAACGTCGGGAACGCCTGAATCAGTCAACGGTTTACCATCAGCGACCCAGGCGTTATATTCTTGTAGCAGCCGAGCGTCGAACAGAGATTTGTTGTATTTTGTGGAATCGCATGGAAATATTCCAGTTTCCACAAAGCCGTTGCGACAGTTATCTGAATTCAGACCCTGGCGCCATACTTTAGAAAGGAGTGTTACGAATTCCGACTTATTGATGCCAGTAGTCGCCCCGCGCGCTCGAGTATGATCGCTGAGAAACTTATTCCACACTTGTTTGATCGGGCCGAAGCAGGTAACGTCCAGCGGTTGCATTGCTGAAGTAGTATGTGGCGGCAGTTTTAATAGTGTCACATTGGCCTTCACCGCAACCTCAATTATTCTTAAGCTTACGTGTGAAACATGACCATCGAAAATTAGTAGACATGGCCCGTCACCTTGGGACCGTGCAAATGGGATAAAACACGCGTCAAACCAACATTCGAAGATATCGGATGTCATCCATCCGTTCTGGCTGACGGCGTATTGTGTATTCGAACACTCCGGAGTGTCACCGCGCCACTGCTGTTGCAGCCGCCCTTTGCCCGCGAACACGATTAGAGGATTCATACAGTTTCCATTCGCGCACGTTGTGGCCAATACAGTGGTATACTCGCGCCCTGCGCCGTGACGCAATCTGCTTGTTTTAACGCCACGAATTCCCACCACCTTACATTTCTCAGGATCGTGATTGAATCCGGTTTCGTCACAGTTAAAGATACGGTTACTGTCTATACGCAAGTCTTCAACGATGGCTTTGATCAAGTCGTATGTGTGATAAATAACATACGGGTCAGCTGTAGCTTTGAATCTAGTGAATTGCATCAAAGTCGTATTTTTAAGCGTTAAGTTATGGCGACGTAAGAACGCCTTTACCCATTTGTAACGCGGCTTGTCCTCGTTATTGGCGAAGTAGCGACTGCGCCGATTCTTGATATCCATTTTGATCCACCCCTGTACGTACCGCGGGATATCCATCAGCAGAGGCGGAAACCCACTGTTGCATAATATTTTTATGAGAGCAGCAAGCTCCTGCTCCTGTCCAGACGTAAGAGCAGTAGTTCGGCCGATGTTCTTCGTGCTGGTAAACTGTGCATCACCGCGTAGTGCTCGAATTTCTGATGAGATTTTAGTTGTTGATATTTTATATCGACGACTTGCTTCTCGGAGCGTCAAGGTACCGGTCATTACAGCCTCGGCTGCGGCGCGCAACTCTTCTTGACACCATTTCTTGGGCTTATGTTGATATCCCGACATTTACGTAGCTCCAATGTACGAACAAATTTATTTATATATATTAATTCGTTAATAATTTA
This sequence comes from Trileptium ribeirensis, assembly GCA_030248225.1. Lineage (NCBI taxonomy): Eukaryota > Metazoa > Nematoda > Enoplea > Enoplida > Thoracostomopsidae > Trileptium > Trileptium ribeirensis. Next base: position 22,209 of record JASANE010010446.1, read on the forward strand.
ATCCTTAATTTATATTAAATATATAATACGTAATTCATATCTATTCTAAAATACACATTGAATACATGGAACTGTGGTGTTTTTTCTCTAGGAATCAATTTTTTACATAAAAAGTTGGTATACACCATCCCTAAAATAAAACGGTGTTTTATTTTTAAGGAATTGTTTTTGTAAATTTGCCCTAGAAAAAACACCTTAAAATCGGTAAACATGAGCGAGTTACTTAAAAATAAAAAGGTTAGCGTAAATCTGCGACATTTCTTAGCTATACCACCTTTTTTGCGCTTTAGAAGGATTACGAATTACAAGTCGAGATTTTGTGAAAATAACTGACCTCCTTGCGTTTTTGACTGTTTTTTAGAAACACATTTCAATGACTACTTTTTTATTCTTAGAATAGAAATGTCTTCAATGCTAGGTGCATAACAGACACCATAGATGCATGGCTTTCGCAACGAGTGTAAACGATTGACTTACCATTTTATGGTGAGGAGAAAACAGCTGTTACTTTTTTAGGGCATGATTTGAGATGTTTTATTTTTAGGGAAAATGGGTATACCAAGTATATACTATGCAAAATATAAGCAATGTGTATGCAATACATAATGTGACTGCACCCAGGTGGAGTATTTTTTGGTGTTTAAAATCAGCCTAAACGCCTTCGCCAACCCCCGAGAGCCCGCTTAGAATCTAAGAATCAACGAAACCCCACACAGCAGTTTCTAAACTATTTCAGTAGCAATTTGCATGCTGTAATATTAGAGAAGTATCGGCGCATTAAGAGAAAATGTTGGCCATTTAGGTACTGTACTCGAAAAAATTACAGGTCGCTCGCGGATCGCTCGAAATAAATTGAGCTTAAAATAGATCTATATATTCGATAGCATAAAATAAAAAATTGATAGCATAAGTAGTATCATTATAAATAGTATCATTGATAGCATAAGTAATACACTAGTATCATTTTTATTATTACACAGGATATTTTTATCGAAATGAGAATCATTAAGTTAATAATAATTATACGTTCGATTAGAACAAAATCTTGAAAATTTGTACGTTGTAAATTTAAACTAGTTCACATAGTAATACTAACCTTAGACATATCGGTAATGCCTGAATCGTTGTCATTGATAGATCTGTAGTCCTGCAAAAATTTACGAGATTATTTTAAGCAGTATTTTATCATCACAAACTTGATGAATTTACATTGAAAAAAAGCGTCCATCTGTGATATCACTCTACCTTACAAAAAAGGTTTTAATTTAATCCAGTTTGCTCTAAATAAAATGGTAATAATAATGTGATTTTGGTGAAAAGACCATATCAATCTTGTCTAATACTATCTTTGCTGCATAACATATAAGAAGTGAGACAAAGTGTAATTTTTGCCCTAAATGAGTGAACCGGGATTCCGGAATAAAAGAAATGGGATTCATCCCTATTTGACCAAGTCCGTCTCCTATTTTCGTCCTCCACACCATAAGATGCCACCGGATCCCTAGCATGCTGAGATGAGGTATACTGGACAAAAATGATTTGTCAGCACGGAATGATTGCTACAAAAGCTGCTGTTAGAAACACGTTCCACGCTTACGAAAGGATATGAAGCTGGCAAAATACGGTGACTGACGACGCAACGTCTAGAATTAATTCTGCTAAGCCACTAATCCCATGCAAAAATTATTTTTCAACACTGTAGTATGGATTCGTTCAGAACAGGGATGACAGCAAAAGTCATCCTATTTTAAATACGTCAACGTGTTTCGTCTGCTGTAAAACGAGTAAAGTATTCGCAAGCCTAATCCATTTTGCTCCTGCGACCAACTTTACAATGAAACTGAAAAAGCTACAAAAATAAAAATAATTTAAAAAAGACTAACGTCGTAAAGATAGCGATAATTGTTTTGATTTGACTCCAATTCCATTTCAAGATTGTCTCTTTCTTCTTGTACTAAAACATTAAAAGCAGTACCGAAAAAAATGCTCGCTTTTAACATTACATTTATATAAAAGCACCTCGATTGGAGAATTCTATGAAAATTATACTTTAATATTTATTTAAAAAATCAAAACGCAAAAAAGTCTTGATAATAAGATAAATAACTACTACTTCATCTTCCGGGCCAGTATAGTCAATAACTGGTTTTAGTGTTCTTTGCCAAATCTGGTCATGCTGGTACCTTTGTTGTACAGCCCTTATTTTGCGACAGCGCAGGCGTCACACCAAAAAAAAAGACTCCGGAATCAGATCATCAAGATCAAGAGCTTACTAAAGGGTCATTTCACGCTACGATGACCTCTTGGTCGGGGGGTGGGGGTAAAACTGGATATTTTGGCCAGTAGCACATAAACGTGCAGGGAACTTGTAAAAATGTTATTTACGCTAAGAAGCGTCATTAGTTAGCTAGTTCAAACAAAAAAAATTTTCGGCTTCACGCACGCCGTAAGAGGCTGCACATCCACATCAGGGTCTTTTTTTGTTTTATTTCTACATAGCCAATTGGCTAAAACCACCAAAATATTTTTAGCCAATCCAAACATCTTTTAGTCAAATTCTCACAGAACTCGCGGGTGACATTCTGGGCAATTTGCACTGGAAAAATTTGAGAAATTGTGCCAAGTGCCAGAAACAGGTATATGCACTATATAGGATGTAAGAAGTGAACAGCAATTTACTTATATTTTTAGCGTGCACATTTTTAGTGAACTGTAGTGACTGGGATAACTTCATGCTTCTTTGCATGTGGAAATTTTTTAAAAGTAGCCTTTAAGTAGTTTTAAAATTTTTTAGCCAATTTGGCTAAAGGATCTAAATTTTTTTTAGCCAATACACAAATTTTTTAGCCATGGCTAAAGAATTGGCTAATAAAAAAAACAATGATCCACATAAGTCCCGAATTGACAAAAATCGTAATGACTAATTTTACGACCTCTTTTTTCGGGTAGTGTCGTGGCTCCGTGTTCGAAGTTATGGCCCAAATTCTTTTCTATGCATAATTAGTCAGGTCTACACAACATTTCTAATTGTACGATTTTCAAATCTACTCAAATCATGGATAGTGACAGCTGTCGATATGGCATGAACCCCAGTTTTACCCCCCCCCCGACCAAATTCTTTTTTTGGTCATTGTTCGTTACTTATGCATGGTACCTAAACGTTGTTCATATATCATACCTGTCCCCTGGGTGCCTTTTGAAAAAATATTAACCCAGGTGCTTGCTGTTACTTACCCCAGCGCTAGGGTGAAAAGGTCGATTTTAGCACATTTGATTACCCCCCCCGACCGTTGCTAGTTAGGGGTATGGTGGAGTCAGTAGAAGTCAATTAATTTGTCTGTTATGGTTCTTTCCAATCACGAAGCGAATGGTGAAACGACCTGAGATCTATCTCGCGCCCGACCTGTTGATCTCAGGCTTTTACCCACCCCCGACCACACTTTTACCCACCCCCGACTACCACCAAAATGTGGAAAAATCGAACATATGATGTTATTTCGAGGAAATTTCACGTTTTTGGTTCATAATACATTGTGGCAATACATTTGGACGACATATGTCGCAAAATTATTTTTTGAAAAAAATTCTAAATTTACCCCCCCCGACCATGGTCTCAGGCATGTACACTGGCAGTTGATATGGGCTGCAATTTTGTACTCCTCATAATGGAAATTGTGGTATAGAATATCTTACATACCGTTTTCAAGTTAACTATGCCGGTTAAACACGGTCGAATTGGCCATTTCACATTTTTACCCCCCCCCCCCGACCACCAGCTACTTCCGGCATTCTAACATATCTGGCAATGGGTATGTTTTGAATTTTTTTGCATAACACTTCCTCCAGGCTAAACTATCGATATAAATAGCTACCGTTTATGGCCGCTTCGTTTCCATTTAATAACCGGTATAAATCGGCACCCCCGTGTTTTAAAAGTGTTAAATTTGACCCAAGAATAGGCATAAAAAGCTTAATTTTTGATATACGGACTATTTTGACCGTGCCAACGGGCTGCACGAGATACGATCACAAAATCGAGGCTAGATGCAACCTGGAGCATACCAGAGGCCATTTTATGGTACCTTGTTAAGCAGCAGGGTGGTGGTATTTGGGAAGCCATAGCATAAAAAACGGTTAAAAAATTTACTATAACGACCTCAAATTAGGGATCCTTGACGTTTTTTGGTCATAGGGTGTAAAAATGAAGATAATCGGAGCCAAAAAAGTAAAATTCATTAGTCATTTTTTCTGGGGCAAAAGGACGTCGTAGCGTGAAATGACCCTAAACATGACTTTTTTTGCGGGACCACCTAAGACACTGTCTAGCGGAATATGGTTCTTCGACACTGCCAGAAATATCGATGTTTCAACTTTTGGGTGTTTATACCTTAACACGACTGTATTTACGGCAATAAATTACGCTGACTATCGGCTTAATTTGCTGTCTTAAATCCATAGGTTAGCTTGACTTTGTTATACTTTTTCATCAATTTCAAAAGTTTTACGAACGGGATTTTCATATTATAGTTTGTCTTCAGTTATAGTTATGCAGTGTTTTCTGCTCGTTTAGATAAGCTACTAGTAACTCGCAAGCGAAAGTGAAACGGAGCGAGCGTGGTTTCACCATGTCACCGTTTTGTGTAACCGCTTGTAACAGGCACTGTGTTTGATGTATACTACAGTCGCGCTCAAAAATAGAAATTCTTCGCGAATCGTTCGCGAACAGCAATTATTGAACAGCTGTAGTCCTTCGCGAAAATTTATTTCTGAGCTTGATTGTACACAAAATCTTCTGTATCCCGTTGAAAACTCTAGAACCTCGTCGACCCTAAACCCATGGAAAACAACTGAAAACACGCAATATTCTTGCTAGTCTCTAGATAACCAAACCATCGTATCCAGCGTATCGAAAAACTTATTCATAGAACATTTTTCATGTCCTGTACTCAATGCATAACCAAGATACCGAATACAGACTACATTAAATTCTGGCGATCAGGTTCATTGACCCTAAACCCATTGAAAATATCAGAAAAGGCATGAAATATTGGTGCAGTCGGTCGCACTTAATCCCTTGAAAGCCCCTGAAAACATATAGTACAGTTATGTTTCTTCACACGGTCGCATTGAACATATCGAAAAGCATATACAGACCGTTCTAAACGAAAGTAATATATAATCAAATACAGTCCTGGCCAGAAATAAGTGCAATCGAAATCGATCGAAATCGAAATCGATCGAAATCGAAATCGATCGAAATTTCGTTTAATCGAAATCGATCGAAATCGAAATCGATCGATATTTCGTTTAATCGAAATCGATCGAAATTTCGTTTAATCGAAATCGATCGATATTTCGTTTAATCGAAATCGATCGAAATTTCGTTTAATCGAAATCGACCGAAGTTTATTGTAATCGAAATCCATTGAAATCGAAATCGTTGGAAATAATAAAAAACGAAATTTTTCGATTAACTGTTAGTTTTATTTATAGCTGCTTATTTCATTGAGCGGAGCTCGGCGAAGCCGAGCGAAGAGTTTTTATTTTCTGTCTGTGAGTAAAAAGGTCGATGTCCGTCCGTTCGTTCGTTCGGTCCGACGGATATCAAGAACCACTGAACCGATTTTTAAAATGCCACAGCCCAAGCTCCGCTCACAAATGTAGTTCCACTACCGACTAGTATTATGTATTATAAGTCATGTTGCATCTATTTGCAGTAATCCATTATGACCTTTTTTAATTAAGACAAGGACCACAACAGAACTACAGAATATGAATATATTGCGCATGCACCGCTGGTTTACTGCAACCAGCAGTACTAAGACTGTTAAAATCGTTTATGCCGCCTGACCGCCTTTCCATGGGTTAAATGGTCCTACGTGGGGGGGAGGGGGTGGCCACCCTATATCCACCCCAAATTTTTGTGGTGTAGGGTAGGTAGTGAGGACCGACCCTGTTTTTTGCTCGCGGCCGGAATATTTTCGCCTACTGGTTTACTTTTCTCGCCAGAGTGGGAGATATCCACAGAACGGATTTAACCTCCAATACCTTCTTAAACACAACTCGTTGTAGTTCATTATGACGTTAAAACATAACGTTTATGTTGGCAACAATCCAGTCATTTTTGCAAAAAAAGTGTTCTTCAATCGAACAAGTAGCAACGTGTTAGACACGTCACCGGAACACCACGCTTGACATTGGAGATTTGTTCGTCTTGCTTTATTGGAAACATGCTTATGTTTGCACCGGCGGTTAGGAAATTAAGTACTTAGGATGGTAGTTCGGGGAGCAGCACCCAAACTTCCTGCCCATCGCTAAGGGGGCCGTCGTCGCCCCTGCTATGTCCCCCCGTTCCTCAATGACAGCATATATTTCAAGTGATTTTGACTTTCATAGTCAGCTTGGTCCAGGATATCGCCTGAGTGATGACTGTTTTTCAACGTGTCTTTCAATACGTAATTTCGTCATACGTCTTTCAATATTTTAATCTCTCTTGGCACAGTGCGGGTTTATTCCTAGCTCCATTACAATTCCGTCCCTTTCGCTCATAGTCTTTAAATAGTATAGTAACAAGCTTCGTGGCGAAATGTTTTCTAGATATGCTTTTGGTATAAATATCGTCTATCATGGTTTGAGTCAATTTCCTGAACGGCGCGATAGTTGGCGTACGCTGCTGCACTTGTGCAGCTGCATAAGCCGGAGCACTGGCGTCTTGTTGCTGAGGTGACTCGTACGACTGCTGCGTGTTGGAATTATTAATACAGCAAATTTTGGCTTGCGTACTGTGGTCCTCACGACCCGATCCCTCGTCAATTTCGAGGGATCGACCAACGTAAGGAGGAACCAGAGCGCTCATCGTCATTGGTCATTTGTTCAGACGGCTGGTATTGATTGTTACTTTGCTGTAGTGGCATAATACGATCAAAGCGCACATTGTTTTCCTGGAACAGTGAAGCCAACATATCCTGATTTTCAACTATAGTTTGTTGCCCTTGTTTCAATGCAGCAATGTCTCTCTCAACACGGGCTAAGGCAGACTGAACCAAGACTGTGATATCTCTAGGCATGCTAGCTTTAACCGGAGTAGATGTTATCGCGCCCGAGCATGAAACTGTGTCAAGCGCGCCACGGAGCGTTTCAGCCAGACTCGTTACGTTAGGGTTATAGGAATGAAGATTTTCGTATTCGTGAATGGATGTACTAGCTGCTGAACCTGTAACACATATATATTCTTTAGTTCGTTCTTTAGTTCGTGGCGATGTATCTCAAGAACCGCTCAACTGTTAAAAAAACTTTTTTTGTTTGAACATCTCAGAGTGTGCACCTGATATTTGCGGTTGAAAAATTTTAATCGGTTAAGTAATAGGCTAAAAAAGACTTTCCAAGTAAAGATTTAGTTCTGTTATTTTAGACCGCTGTTCTACACAAATTTTTCTTTTTTTGCAAGTAAAATACGATTAATAATGTATTATGTATGTTTGTGTGCATCAGGGAATAACCGGAATTCCGGTTCGGCGAAAATCGTGTTCCGGTTGCGGTTCCGGTAAAGGGCAAAAACCATACCGGAACCGGAATTCCGGTTTAAAAAGTTTGTGAAATTTTCCACGTTTTTGCTTCATCTGTGATCCAAACATATGTAATATATATTATACAATGATCAAGCTCCAATATAACCAAGCAAAAGAAAAGATTAACTAAGCAATTTGCCGTTTCAAACGTAAGTAGGACACATAATTTCAGTAGGAATTTTTCATAACGTGCAGTAGTTTGTTAACAAATCAAAGCCAGGTCGATGCTTTTAGCAGCTATTTTACACATCCAGAAGTCTGTGGGATACGTTTGAATTAAATGAACTAGAAAACAATTGATTGGAAAGAGGCGCTGCTTACTAATATGTGAGACAACCATTTACTTAATACTGTTCAGGGGAGCTTGAACTCTACTCGCATATTTTGGAACCACCATTCATTCGAGCAAGCACAATTATCTAATGGAAATTTGATTGGGTACTGACAGGAGAAAAGACATGATTGATGGTATGTGTTCAGCCGTTTTTTCACCAAACTGGGGGAAGCCGCTATATTTTGGGGATTGGGGGAGCTCGAGCCGTCAGGAAACCAGCTGAGCTGGCGGGGGGGGGGACTCGGATGGGGATCTCCCCCAGCCCCCATTAGAGACAGCCCCGTATTTTATGTCTCAAAGGTTTTGCATCTCACAAGTAAACAATTCTGCGATTCTAACCGGTTATGCTAATTTGCAAAGGCAGATTTAGCGCTCTGGATGCCCTACACCAAAACAGTGTGAAGGGTTTTGTTGGATCACGATGGCTTGGGATCTCTATGGGGCAAAAGCCACTTTTTTAGAAAAGTCAAGTCAACCCAATATTTTCATAAAGTAGAGTGCCTTTTTGCTCTGTTGAAACCCCTGGCTTCCAAAAACTGATTTTGCTGGGTCGCACTGCTTCGTCGACGTTATTTTTTCTTACAACAGCAGTTTTTACGTGAGCCGCTTGCGCCCTCTTAAATCCTGCAATGGTCCGTTCTAGTAATAGATACGTACAACAAATGAAAAATTGCTTCAATCAAAATAAATTATGCAAACTTTTTGTCAAAGTTCCGGAAAATACAATATCTAAAAACACAAAAATGACAATGAATGAATGTTATTTTCACGCGCCGAATACTAAATGCCAAAAAATGCTCTTCTGGCGCTCGATTTGATGCATTTGGTCACCAGTGTTCACTAGCCATAAATTTCTCTACGGGGGACAATAGGTTTCCCAGGGGGTACAAATTTTTTCAGGGGCACAGTTTATAGATGACTGAGATTTATATGGTCGACATCCTTCTTTCTCTTCTATGTCATCCTTCACAGGGGACACGGATGGTCGCACGGACCTCCATCGTGCCCCCCCTTGGTTACCCCCCTGGTTGTTCAGTTACAGAACACGTACTAACAAATTGTTTTGATTGCCAATAAATGTTGTAACATTACATACAAAATTATAACTCCGATATTAAACGATGTTTGTAACGTTAATTACCAGAAATGTAGAACTGGGATAGGGACTGCTTGCTTGCTTGAACGGGGGAGTAGGCAGAGATTTCCTTTAGGGGACAACTTTAAATCCAACAAATGTTCCGGTGGGATTATGAAAGTGTTCTAATACCAATGTGTAAGAAATTGAAAGCTTTACCAGGGAGGACTTGTCTGTCGTGCCCATGGCCTCCAGGTGCCCCCTTCCGACGCCATTATTACATTACAGTCTACCTTTGAAACTTAATATTGAACATAATAAATTCCATAGTTGTCCAGAAGTAATAGTAAGAATAAAGCATAATACATATTTTTCGACCAAACGTAATAAAGCTGCACTAATGGACTAGTTATTATCTGTATGTAATTTTTTGACTCTTTATGTATGATACTATATGTATAATATATGTATGATGACATCGCCTGGATTGATTACAATTTGAATTCGATTCAACAGTATACAGGAGTAGTATAGTAGAACTCTAGTTTCGGATGGTTGTACTGCAGCATTGTATATAATTTCTTACTGAGTAGATAACTATGACTTGAATGTTTACTGACGAAGAGGAGCATGCTGGATCATTGCAACGCTTTCGTCTACCCTCATAAGCCTATAAGATATAGGAACAGGGTGGGTCGGATACACCCCTAAAAATCTAGGTGGTCAAGTCGAAAACGATCGCGTGGTCAATACGGGCTTACATGTGCTAAATCAGAAATGTCTTATTCTTCTCCGTTATGCAGTCTTCGCAGAAGTGATAGCACAAAGGACGAGTCCCCTACTGTTTCACTCTTGTCGATAGTAAAAATATATATGTATGTTCGGGCATTGATTCAATTGCGGGAAATGGCATAACACCGACTGGTATTGCTGTATATATAGAATCATAACACAGACACGGAAACACAAAACAAAAAAAAATCGTAACTTAGTTTAATCGAAATCGATCGAAATTTCGTTTAATCGAAATCGATCGAAATTTCGTTTAATCGAAATCGATCGAAATTTCGTTTAATCGAAATCGATCGAAATTTCGTTTAATCGAAATCGATCGAAATCGAAATCGATCGAAATTTCGTTTAATCTAAATCGATCGAAATTTCGATCGATTTTCTTGCACTTATTTCTGGCCAGGACTGTACCTGACGACACAAGAAATCCTTGAAATTCTTCGTAAAACCATGAAATTTATGAAAAAGTATAACACAGTCATGACCTATAGATTACCAAACCATTGTATTCAGTAGAATTTATTGCCTTAAATACAATCGTTCTAAGGCACAAACACCTAAAATTTTGAAACATCATATTTCTGGCAGTGTAGATGACTCATGTTCGGGCAAAAGTGTCTTAGTGGTACCGCAAAAAAGTTACGTTTGCAAAGGTAAAGGTCTTGATCTAGATGAGCTTATTCCAGATGGGGTGTCCTTTTTTTGTTGTGACACATGTGTTGTAGCGAAATATGGGCTGCGAAATAAAGGTACCAGTATGGTCAGATTTAGGAAACAAGCCTTAAAACATGTTTCGTGCCATTTAGGCCCTGAAATGGGGTCGGAGCTGTTCGCGTTCAATTGTAAGGCACGTCCCCATGACATTTGCTATTGAATAAAACAAATTTGACGAAATTCATCCACTCTAAGATACGTTGTTAATGACAGAAACAACCAAAAAAGAAATTTCACGATTTTTCCTGAGTGGAAACTCCGCTCGCTTCGCTATCTCCGTTTCAATTAGAGATTCTGTGGCATTCAGAATACCAAAATAGCGTCGCTCAACTCCAATCAGACCGGCACTGTAAAGCCGCAGGCGTTCCAGAAGATGTTTAAGGTGTGCCTGGTACACCAAATCAAAGCCGGTTACAGCTGATTACCCATATTGACAACCATAGATGATACAACACGGGTTCCATGTTACCCTCAATGATGAGATAATAATTATATTTTTACATTCATCTAAAACTCGTTTAACGAAAATAAACAAATTCCACCAATGATTTTTGAGCACTACTGAAGGAACTTCAGTGACGTTGCAATGAACCGCAATAAGAAAAAAAACTGTAAATAATCCTCGGTTTCATGATTAGCACTTTAAAGTGTACGCCGAAAACGTAATGCTTCCGCATTGCCTGTGCATGACGTAATACGCTACCTCCAAAAATAGTTATATTAGCAACTCTTGCAGTGCGCGTCAAAAAATGGCTGTCGGTTTTAGAGCGAGGACTATCAAACGAGTGATACCATAACATTGAACGCACATCCTGTAAGCACTGAGTCAACTTCTAACTACAGCGAGCGAGCAGCAGTTAATTTCTGGCGGGTACAATGCAAAATGTGATACAAAGAATACCAACTTGATTATCTTGTATCGATGCGATGCATACATCCATGATAAATAGTGGCGGTGGAAATACTGTATACCATAATTGAATCGTTGAGTGAACTGTTAGAATAATAATTTCACATCGTTCACTAACACTTTTCCAGCTCAACTTTGTATGCGGCTACTGTGCCGTCCATCTCGGTCACTGAATTCGATCGTTCAACGCGCAAATCAGCCAACTCAGTTTCCAACTAAAGCAATGAATACATAAATCACTGTCGGCTTTCGAAGTAAGATCCAAAAATATCAAATAAAATTTATTTAATCGCGATCTCCTATGCTTCTTGAACGAACATGGTATAAATTTTAAGAAAGCGCGCTAAAAATTTCGACCTGGTAGCAAACAAAATTCGAACACATTTCAAAAATATGTCGAATGGTCTGACGCAGTGTAAGTTTATATTGGGTTGCTGATGAAATGATCTTCCGCAACAATTCAAACGAAAGAACGTGCAGCTTCAGGGCAGAATGTCAAAATAATAAAATATAGCAATTAGCCACAAATAAGATATTTTCAAAAAAATAAGAATAATTTAAAACAATGTTAGGTTTATTCCGTAAGTACGCCATATTAATTTTTGCAATCTAGTTTTCATTCCTGGCGAAAAAACAAAAAGTTAAGCCTCACGTTGATTTACAGCCTGGATTCGCCATTTGCATAAAATTTTGCCCGGGGCATGGACCGATGCTCCCAGGTTTGGAACTGAGGGAGCTGGATTTTGTCAGGAGGAGAATAGAGGGTCAAATCTAAAAATTTTCATTATTTAATATTTTTCAGGTAAAGACTTAAAATTGCCAATAAATTGCCTCAGAAACAGTGCAAAAACATCTTTATTGAGGGTAAAACCAACTTTTAAACCAATTTTTGCTGAAATATCAAATTTTTAACTTCAGAACAGGTTATTAAAATAACTTTTGCTAGTTTTTTATGTCAACAGCGTTTTACCAGTGTGGGAAGCTAAAATTTTCTCAAAGGACGCCAAACGGGAAGGAACATGCGGGTTTTGCAAGAAGGCATCGGAAAACGTCGGTGGTTCCACCCGCCATGCACACACTTCGAACAAGCCACAGTTTATTTTTCGTAGAAAAATATACTGTGAAGTCTAGGTTTAAATTATGCTGAACATAGGAAAACACTACCTCATAACTATTAGCAGCACGGGCAGAAATTGGTTTGGAAATAATTTAACTGATATGCTAACATCAATAGCACAACAGTGACGGCATTCCGTCACAAAAATGATTGTACTAATTGAAGTAATCCATCAAGAAATCCAGCCTCAGCCCACGTTTTAAGCTGTCGCGTGCACTCAAATGTTTGCTTCCAACTCGATATAAAACATTTTTAATTACTGGCCTCAAAAATATTGAATATCATACAATACAGTTTATCATTACGACAACATATAAGCTACGCGACAGACTTACCAACATCCGGGTTGTCTTGTGTTGATACTCTTAATATTTTGCCGCAATAGTTTACTACTTTCACTGTTAAATCAAATCTTATTTAATACTTATGACAATATCGCTGGCTAAATATATAAATTGTACGTAATAGTTGTAGCATAGCCATCCACGAGTTCACGGATGCGTAGCGTTACTGTGTATGTTTGAAAGCGGAAATATCGTCCTCCCAGACGCATAGTAAGCCATGAGTGCTATAATTCCGTCTGTCAAGCATACTTCATAACACGAGTTTGAACGAGTCACAATCCACGCAACCACGCCTAAAAATCTGTGAACGCATGGTCATTTATAAAACTGGCTTGCAAAAAGATGACTATTCCAACAGGTATTTCGACATACCGCATGTTCTCCTCAATCAATGCCACCTAAGTAAACTTAAGCCTCCCCAGAATTCTCACAACCAAGGTAATGACGTGCGCCACTCAATATTCCCAAATTTTGTCAGATACCTTAAAAATATACGAATTTTTACCTTTTGGCTAAAAAATCTCAAATTTTCCCTCGCGAACCTAAAAACACTAAAATTTCCGGCATATTAAGTAAGGACAAATAAAATGAGCTGCAAATTAAAAATTTACGATGCTTTCCGGTGGTTACAACCCTTTATGGTCACCCAGTTCAACTTTATTTTTGGTAGTTTGAAGAAGCCAGACTAGACCAGGAGGGACGGTTTTAAGCACGCACGATCTTTTTGCACGTCCGGATTTAACACGCGATTTTGTGCAACATTTAATACAATGCTACAGTATGATTGAAAGTTAACCTAGCGTACAATTTCACAACATACCTGTTTCATGTGCATATTCTTTTCTAATAGGTTGTTTTTCTCCAATGCAAGCATTTCAATTGTAGATTTCAACTATAACATTAGCATTATGAAAACGATAAACTTCGGCCATACGAAACATTACCAGTTCCAATCGCTAGTAAATTTCAGAACGTGTTTTAAATCCATGGGTACGTTCCGTTTATGCAAGTGCTATCAAAGAATGGGTATAACGTTTTATCGTTTTACAACGAACTGTTTTAGAGAGAACGGTTTTACTACAGACAATAATTGTAGATAATTATCACTCTTACCATATTACCAGTTCCGCCACTTCCTAAGACTTTTTTGATCGTGTATTTCTAGTTTTACAAACTGCCAGAAAAATCACATTATAAAATCGACCATTTTTGAATCGTACTCAACTACACATCATATAATCACTACTATGTCCTGTTTACTATTCAACTTCCATAAATGTTTACAAATGTTAGTTTTGGTCATTTTTACTAGTAAGTAGTACCAGGCGTTCTGGAAGTGCCCAGTTTCTCCCGAGGCGCCTAACTTGACTTCATCTGGTCGATCTGGTAGTTAAGTTGTATTTTTCTAGTAGCTTTCGTAGGCAATAAGGATAATGCGTAAGCAAAGCTTAACCTACAGAAAGTTAGTACTTTGTCTGTCGCAGGCCTGTGTAAACGGGGCTAAAGCAAGATGCGGTCGTCTCGGGCCTATAATCAAAACCACCGTTCATACCTCTAAACTTCGACAACTTTAATTTTAATCGCATAAAATTCTTAATCTGAGATGAGCAATTTTTCTGGCAACGCTATTTCTACCCACAATATTACTGGTAACTCGCAAGCGAGAATTAAACGGAGCGAACATGGTTTCATCAAGTTTCAATCTTGCTTTATCAACAACGAGGGCACTCCAAGGATCAGAGGCGCCGGATTTTGACAGTGAACATTAAATGGGGACGCCTCCGGTATATCGGGGCTCTTTCAAATGTAAATATTTTCAAAACTCAATATTTTCAATGTAAATTGCCAAAGTAAATAATATAGATTGGTAATAGTTGTCATGGCGTCTTTGATAGAGATTAAAATCACTGTTTAAGCAAATTTTTCACGTAATGCAAAAATTTTAGAACAAGTTTTGTGTTTGATGTATATCTACACTAAAACAGCTGTAACCGCGAACTCATTGAGTACCCTAGAACCTCGTCATTGAAAACAACTGAAAACATATGAAATATTCGTGCTAGTCTCTAGATGACCAAACCATCGCATCCAGCGTACCGAAAAACAAATGCATAGAACATTTTTCATACCTTTTACGCACTACATAACCAAGACTGAAGACAGACTATATTTGGCAATCGAGTTCATTGCCCCTAAACCCGTTGACACCATCTGAAAAACTATGAAATATTCGTGTTGGACTGCAGATAACCAAACCATAGTATTCAGCATACCGAAAAACCTATATATTATCTAGGCCACGCTTGATGCTATGTAAGCAATAAATAACCAAACAAACGAAACTGACTGCATATCGTAAATCAGGTGCGTCGACCTTAAAGCCCTTGAAACTCCATAAAAAGGTATAAATTATCAACATAGAGTTTAGAAAGGAAAATCATTGTTTTAAACGTGCTTGATAGCCTAATTTATCAGGTAAGGTAAAACACGCAACAACATGCCGAAATTTGAAAATTGGTTATTTCTAGCAAAGGGTCGATGAGCCATATTCGCGTCCACAGAGGCCCTGGGAGTGGTCCCAGAAAACATGCCATTCTTCAATGCAAAGCCAGAGTCGCAGGAAATGCGCTGCGAAACTCGGGTACCCGTATGACCATATTTGGCAAAGACCCCTTAAAAACCTGTTTTTTAACAAATTTGACTTCGAATATAAAGTCGAAGCTGTTCGGGTTCAACTGAAGCGCACATCCTCATCACTTTTGCTATCGAACAAAAGGAACTTTATGGAAATCCATCCACCCGACGATGAGGTATGAATCACAGAAACAGTCAAAAAAGAAATTTTCATGATTAGCGGGTTGGGCTCTCAATTCGCTCAAAATGTTGCCAGGGGCATGATTCCGAACTGGGAAGCGCCAGATTTTGCCAAGAGAAAAACGGTTAAAAACGCTTTTGATGGAGAAAAGTGCTTAAGAATGCTGAGAAAGATGCTCTCAGTGGGAACTCAGCTCTCTACATTCGCTCCGTTTCAATAAATATACAAAGGTTGTTCTAATCCAAGAAAACACAATACGCGCCAGAAATGCTTGTCGCGTTTCGAGTAAGAAGTGTTACAACACGTTTCGAGCAGCGAGAAAGCAACAGTCATTTCCGGTGAGTACTGTACATAAAACAACAGTTTCAACCGATTTGACTCGGTTATGTTTAAGTTTTTATTTACCGTCTGTTGAAGAATGATTCTAAAAATAATTCCCCTTATAAGCTATGAATCTTTAGCTTATCACTGTACATTTTCGCTTGCCAATGTAACTCTCCAATATACAACAATGCTTATACAAATAATTACATGTTCATACATAGACTACCACGATATTAGTTAAGCCATTCTAATAAATACAAGCCTACGTATTGCAAAATACATGGTGATGTGCCAAAAACGAAAACACGTGATCAAAAAGAATCTAAATAGTGTTGCATGCCAATTTGAGTAATAATAAAGCTAATTTTAAGCTCAAACTGGTGGCTACGTCTGTCTAAAAATGATCGTTATTCGGTCATTATTCAATTTAGCAATAATACGGCAACAAAGCAGACCGACGAATCAATAGCGCATCCCGTTTTATATCACATCAAGGAGTAACTGATTCAGTCCGTTCAGATAGACATTAATGTATTTGTATCGTTTTCTGATAGTATAAACTTTAGCTTCAAAATCATTCAAGCTTAATATCAAGCTATTCAACGATTCGACTGACTGTAAAATCGATGGTGCGACTATGGACGAATGCGAGAAAGATAGCGCAGAGGACATATATGAAGAGACGGCAAGGACAGCAGTGTTCATCAGAAAGGGCTGTCATGTTCCGGAACGAACACCGATCAGGAAGAAACAAAATTTACTCTTCCGCAAACAAACTTTTTAGCGAAGAATTATTTAAAAAAATTTGCTTAAAACTTTCGAACTCGAACAAAACTTAACGAAAGCATAATATGAATTTTGTTTAGGACGTGGGGTTCCACGCGAAAACTCATTATCATTTGTTGCAGTTCAAAAACTACAATTTTTCATAAAAATGTGGTATTTTGACAGTGGCATAACGCCCAAAAATATTAGGGAAATACATAACTATTTATGGCTGAAAAATCCAAATACATATTAATACTTATTTTGTAGGCCCAAAACATAAAAAGAACAAAATCCACACTCATGTATTAGGCAACGATAGTGCAACGACTAAATGCAGCCGAACTGAAAATGATATACAGTCGATACTCACGTCATTAATTTCGTTTTCTAGCTCGTGTTTAGTGACTTGCATCAACTGAAGTGACGCTTCCATTGCATGACATTCACTTCGAGACTGCTCAAGTTGAAAACCGAGCTCCTGAGCCTGAACTTTAAATTCTGAACGTTCTTTAGCCTACAATAAAGCAATTTTTGAACTAAAATAATGATAATACATACTGAACTCGCACGAACTAAATTTATAAGGCAGTTGCGCTTTAAACGTTACGGAAATATTTTGTATAACTTAAAATTTAATTGGTTTCGCTTATTATTTCCTACTCCAGTGCCTAGCTTCTCCAACCGAATCTCCATAGTAATTCCTATATACAGACAATTATTATGAAGTTGCAATTATTATGAAGTTACAATTCTTATGTTTTATGAACCTCCACGGCTTAGTAAGAAAACTTTCATCTGAAGCTATGTAATTACAGCTGAAGATTGTTGTAATGAGGAATATATTTATGTCAGTGTTGGTTAATCCTTCTCAAGACACATAAAAAACCGTTAGCAAAAGCTAACGAGCGCATTGTATTCCGCATTCCATTATTAGCGCAGTAAGTATATATGTGAAAACCTACACCAAAATTGTTACGGTGTTGACAAAATGATTTATAATAAGATTTAAAGCGAAAAGAGTAGTTGACAAGCAACTCAACCGACGGTAACGCAACGACAAACAGTACTACATTTTATATAACTTGACCAATAATTTTAGGATTTTATGGACCATTTAACACGTTCAATGTCATTAAAACATGACATAATGGACTCAAATAAACAAAATACACATACTAGCATTTTCATCGAAAAGCAACCTCTTATTTCGCTCCGTTACGCTCGATCCGTTTCAATTATTAGTATACTTACTCACAAGATACATTTAGCTGCGCGTTGGATATACAATTTTTCTGGCCTACCGTTAAGGTAGGACTCACCAACATAGGATATAGCAAAATACCGGAGGGATATTGTTTTGCGGAACAATACAGCTTAAAGTATGCGGACCAATATTCGATCATTCAAAAACCTAACAACCACTATAATTCCATTTACTACAGACTCCGCTACCAAAAGCATGAAACACGACATGCAGTTGCCTGGATCCAACTTACGATAGTGACTCTCTCTATGTTA
The DNA here is from genome assembly GCA_030248225.1 of Trileptium ribeirensis. Classification (NCBI taxonomy): domain Eukaryota; kingdom Metazoa; phylum Nematoda; class Enoplea; order Enoplida; family Thoracostomopsidae; genus Trileptium; species Trileptium ribeirensis. Next base: position 40,487 of record JASANE010010446.1, read on the forward strand.
TTTGATAAAATACGTTAACATTGATAAGATGTCCTCACATTACTGAACCCAAAAGTCGATGATCCCAATTTGTTTGACAGCGATCTCTATACCAGAGTGCCCTTACCAACACCATCACCCTACCGTTCAAAGAAAAAGGTCGAGTTCAAAACCCTGTCATGCGACCCAATTACGACTTCCATCTGGGTCACTCCCCTTGCGCGAGGTCAAAAAACCCCGCTAAATGTGCGCTCCTTATTCACAGGAACCTGCCGGAACCGCAACTCAGCTAGCAGTATTATGGCGGAAACAAACAGTATCAGACGTGGAAATAATCTATTATATTACGCAAAAATTGGGCTAAATTTAGAACTAGCTCCATTGTATAAAACACTTACAATAGTATCACATTTTTGTTGTAGCTCGATAATTTTGTTTTCCAGGCCTTTGTTAAGTTTCTTGACCCCTTCCACTGAGCGGGCTTCAACCTAGAAAGCAAAAAAAGAACAATGATAACACAAGACTTCCGGAAGAATACAATAATGGCCCGAGGACCCTCACAAAAAATTAAAAAGAACCTAATCTGTGGAGTTCAATCAAAACGGCAGTCTTTTTCAACGCGCTATAAAGTAAACGTCAATGAAACAAAATATTAAAATTTGTGTGTACCATTGAAATTAGTTACCAAGATAAAACACAAGATACGCAACAGGAACTACATTTGACCAAAGAGACTGGAAAACGAGATTATTACAAATTTTAAGTTCAAATAAAACAAAAACATTAAAAATGGGTAAATAATATGCACGATTTTAATATAAAAAGTGCGCTATTTCAGAAAACTCCATACAAAATGCTGGAAAGAGATCATCCGGGTACAAATCAAAATAAAGGCAACTTGCATGCTCGACCATCTTATGGTTATCATTTTCAATAATGCGATACAGTTACAGTCAGAATTACGTGCTTATAAAATCGAACGAAAACGCAATCGACCGATCTTCGTTTAAACGAAATGCGTTAAACGCAAACTAACATTTTTTATTAAAATATTTTTTATTTCAACACAATCGAAATCCGTTAAATTAAACGCGAACTAACATTTTTTATTAAAATATTTTTTATTTCGACCCAATCGAAAAATTAATAGACTTCCGTTTAAACGCAAATGATCGAAATCGAATGAAACTTCGATCGATTTTTGAGCACTTAATTCTGATTGTAACTGTAAGGCACTCTTCGTTCACAGTCGGAACGACGGAAATTCCATAAATTTTTGCGAAAGTATTCGCACAAAATAGAAATAACTATATATATCGCATTATTTTTCTTAAATCAAGAAATTAAAGCAATTCTTTCACAAGCCATTTGCGAACAGATTGCAAAAAATCATCGTCTATTCAGTTGGTATTCACGAACGACTTGCTTGCACTGCTGCCCATAACAGTATGCTACACGCCTATTTACGGCCAACAATATGTCAAAAGGCTTGTTTGTCATTTGGTCTGTAGTGAAGCAAGCAGCGATGCGAGATATTTTAGGTGTGGGAAGTCAAAATAGGAATAAATATCCAATAAAAGTTTGTATTTTGTTTGTCGAAAAGCGAGCAGCATAAACCAGTTTTATTCAAAATTGTGAGTACTATGATTTCAAAATAACAAAAAACACAGAGTTATAATTAGAATTAAATAAAATGAAAAGCAAAAGTCGAACCAAATCTCACTGAGCGATCCTCATATAAATCGGAACAAGGTTCACTAAATTAGTTACAAACGAGCAAACATCGATTTATTAATCGCAAACGAAACACAAGCGATTGATCACAGAGTAAAGACATCTAAACCCCAACAGTCTCAGTAGAATTACATAGTTCATACAATTTATAGCATTCGAACTTCATTAAACTTATCGAAAACGATTGACTATTGTTTTAATGAAATCGAACGAAACCTCGTTCGATTTTTGAGCATTTAAATCTGTTCGTAACTGTCTCTGGCAGAAATGACTGTCGAGTTTGCAACGAAAAGTCTTTGAGCTAGCATTGAACATTTGTAAGAGAAACTTTTTCGAACAGCTCACAGCATGGTTCGAACAACATTATTATTATTATTTTATACTAACAGTTGAAGTTAATTCTTTATAAGCACAATCACTTTTTAACAGCTTAAGTACCGAACATGTTTGAACACTGTACGAACGAAAAAACACAGTTTCCGAAACATCACTGAATAAGACTCAAACGGATAGCGGTATTTTCTAATAGGAACTATACGTAACTGTATAATACCGGCTTAATAAAGCTGACCAGCGCGGACTGAATCTTAGGAGCGGTTGCATTATAAAAATAGAGCTATATAACCAAGATATATCTAGATATCTAGAGAGGCACTTGAAAGCCTTTGACGGCTCGCATCGTTTTGCTCAAAATAGCACATTATTTTTCCGGTCTTACCTTCAATATTCTAAAGCGTCGTTTAGCTATAAGTCGACGCACACACGACTGAATCAGTATTACAGCTTCACGTGTCCGACGATATTTCTGCTGGGCCATGTATGCACGAAAGCACCGCTGAATAATTATCGCTTTGCGATGATAATGAATCTATAAATAGATTGAATGCAAAAACAGCTAATTATACATTCAGTCATGTGCCCATGTACAAGATTTAAGCACGTGCAACATAGCATCGTATCATAATCGATCATAACAACCATAATCAAAGATGTCGGTCCATTAAAATTTAATGTGTTGATGTTGGCAATCGCATGTTGTTATGCCTAACTTTCCTACGAATATTCCTGTTTTGCTGCTGGCTCAAAAATAGCCCAAAGTACAGTCAGTCGTTTATTTTCGCTATAATATAATACATACTATTAAATATTAATAGAGGAATCATTTATGGCATTTCCGCGATTTCCGGTCTCCCAGGTCTCGCCCAGTTCTATCTACCCCCTCCTGCTTAATTCGCTCCCCCAGGTACTTTCGAGGCATTTTAAAAACGCCAAGATGCACTTACATTTCATTAAAACTTCCACACTACCTAAGACTCAAATTTAAACATTTAATTTGGATTTAATATCGCTAAATGATAATATAACTAGTGGTTTGTCTCATCGCCAAAGTGGTGAATTCTGAGTTTAAATTGTGTAATTTAGACAGACGTGCACAGCTATATTGAGCATCAATTTACAAAAGAGCTGTATATCAGCCTTGTTGCTTTCATCGTTCTGCTTATTGCGCCTGTTGGGAACTCAGTATGTGCAACTAATTAGAGGATGGAGTGCTCTGTAAAATCATACTAATAACACCGCCACCACAACAGTCGCTCTCAAAAATAAGTGCAATCGAAAATGATATGTATTTAGGTTATTCGCAATCGATCGAATAGAAATTTATCGAAAATAATCGAAAATTTATATATTTAATATTTATATAATATAATTTAATTATTTATATATTTAAAATTTATTTAATTGAGCTAAAATCGAACGAAATCGAAACCGATCGAAATTTCGATCGGTTATTTTGCCCTTATTTCTGGCCGCGACAGTAATATACCGGTTGCAGAGATATTGTCGTTTTCGAAAATTTCATGTCTCATGGGCCCATTTAAAAACCCGTTTTGACCCAAATTCTGCATTTTTAAAAGAACCTTTTAACAAAGCATCATAGACAATCTTATAGAGCTTCCCGTGCCATACAAAATCAGCCTAATTTGGCTAAGATATTTGGATCAACTATCGAGATACAACCCATAATATGTTTTGTCGAACACCATTTTGATCTGACCCGAGCTCGTTGGCCCGCTTTTACGACCAGAGAGAGTTGGAATCTGTTTTTGTGTCCAACTAAAGGGCATTAATAGATAATTTAACTTTGCGAGATAGCTATCAAGAGAGACAATCCGTCCAATCGAAATTTAACTATGTGTGTCCCTCAAAAACCCAGAAACGAACATTGTCGAAATTTCCAAACTTTGCTTCTTCACTTCGCTCTTTCAACTCACTACACTCACGTTTAGATAATTTATTATTATATTTATTATAATTATTAAAGTTGGAGTAAAATTATTATTCGATAATTATTATTAAAGTAAAATAATGATAATATTTAATCCTTAAAATGCGAAAGAAAAAATAAATTGTCGAAAAAATAGTGAGTAAATGAGCATACGGTATCAAAAAAGGATTTTTGTAATAAATGTTGTCGTTGGAAGAAAATTTTCTGTACCGCCACAATATGGTGAGTCGCACAGTAATAATTTAAACTCTGTAACTCCATAATAAATAGTAGAATACAATAGCTAGCTGGAAAGACCAAAATATTTCCAAGCTGTCTTAAATCTTCCCTTTCATTTTTATTTTTGCACAGTAATTAATTTAAAGAGATGTGGAGTAAAATCTCAGCAATACGGGGAACTCCATCATTTCCACCTACCCACAACCAACTGTAGATAGGTGAGTTACACAGTCCTACTAAACCTAAATTGTCTAGAATACATTAAAACAATGTCAGTTTGAGAAGACACAACGGAGCACATAAGTATTGCAAAAACTTCAGTCTGAGATGCAGAAGTTAAACTTATACAGTACAATATGCTTCGTTTAAGTGGTTACTGCCTAATATAAATTATGGCTGACCAATCTTATCTACGGCGATAAGCGATCATAAATTCCAATAATTCTACAGTAGCAAAAGCTTATACTTCCAAGCAGAATTAACAATATTGTTAGGAAAACATAACTTCGCAGTAATACGTTTGATACATGACAAATATAATTAAGATAAAGCAGAAGGTTGTTTGATGACTGAAAAAGAAAGTTACTATACGATACCTGAGAAATATAGCGCCGTACAATGATACCACGACATCGTGCCTGTATCCTGGTTATCCAATAGCGCATCGCAATAAATTTTCGGCGGGCTTTGTACATTCGAAAATAAGCTTGAATCGTTAGCACCGCGCGGCATATTCGGACAAAGTGCATCCGGCTACAACAATAGTAATAATACTGGTTTTTTATCTAATCAAGCTAATGGTATCATGAAAAGCACATCGATTTGGCCGTTTGCTCGGAAAACATAGATGTAGAATATCATTAGGACTAACTTGGATTTTCATCATCATCCGTTTTGAGTCGGTTGTTCCACTTGCGCGGGTTCGACTTCACCATGGCGTAGCGCTCTTTTCCACTTCTGTCGGTCGAAGGCATCTGCTTGACTCAGTCGTAGCGTCTTCATATCCTGCCGGACCAGGTCAGCCAGCTTCTTTCGGGGGCGCCCAGCGGGTTTTCGTCCATCAAGCAGAACATCGCGTGCCATCTGCAGCAGCCCGTCATTACTACGTGTTACATGTCCATACCAGCGCAGCCTTCTCGATCGGAGTTCGTCCATCAAGGGCGTTACTTTCACTCTTTTGATCACTTGTTCGTTCGGCACATTGTCTTCCCAGGTGATCTTTGCCACCATTCTGCAGCATTTTCATCTCTGTTGTGACAAAGCATGCTGCTGTTTCCTTTGTCAGCGCCCAATTTTCAGATCCATACAGGATTACTGGCCGAATACAGCTGGAATACACTTTACCTCTGATGTGCAGTGGAATGGATTGATTTACTAGCAGGCTAGCAATCTCTCTCCATTTTGCCCATCCTGCCTGACACCTTGCGCAGACCGCGGCTCTGCAACCCCCAGAGCTTTCCACCACATCTCCAAGATAGCAAAATCTATTTACTATCTCAAAGTCATTGCAGAGCACCCGAATATGCTTGTCCGTTAGCCTTGGGTTGCGGCATGTTTGACATGTGAAGGACAGATTTGACGATGGTATGCGCTGCAGGTCTGAACATCGTCTATGGATCCAGCGCTTGCAACCATTGCATTGGATTGCACTGTTTCCGACACCGCGGCCGCAGAAATTGCAGGGATACTTGCCCATCGCAGTTGGGATCCCCCTGCGTCGGTGACGATGACTTTAGTCTTGCCAACATTGACCTTGAGTCCTTTACCTTCCAGGGCTTGGAGCCAGACTTTCATACGATCTTGTAGCTCGTTTTTTGATCTAGCCGTTATAACTAGGTCATCGGCATAGAGGACCTCCCAGTCTAGAGGCTCAATAGTGGCCTGGATAACAGCAGCAAACAACAGCGGGCTGAGCGCCGAGCCTTGATGTAACCCAACATTAATGTTGAATAGCTCCAACGTACCCATTGACGTAGCGACAGTTGATTGTGATGCTACGTACAATTCCATCACTTTTTCTATCTGCTGCTCAACGATTCCAAGCTTTCTTAGTGCCCACTTTACTACGGGACGTGGAATTGTGTCAAAAGCCTTTTCCAGATCTACAAATGCATGCCAAAGACGCTGGTGTTTTTCCAATGCCTTTTCCTGTAGCTGCCGCAAGACAAATACGGCGTCAGTTGTGCTCTTGCCGGGCATGAAGCCGCACTGCGGCTTTCCAAAGCTGATGGCATCTCGTAGCCTTTTTTCAAGCAGTCTCTCATAGAGCTTCATTCCGTGCTCGAGCAGCCGTATGCCCCTATATGAGCTGCATTGTAGCGCGTCACCTTTCCCTTTGTAGAGGTAAATCGTCGAGCTTTGACGCCATTCATGTGGCAGACCCTGTCTGAGCAATATGTTCATTAGGAGCTTGAGGTCAGCAATGTTCCCCAAGCTCATTAATTCGCTCACCAGACCAGAGGGACCTGCTGCTTTCCCTGATTTCATCGTTCGCACTGCTTTCTCTACCTCTTGCTCAGTGAACTCATTGAGCGGTCCCGACGTGCAGCTTATGTCTTCTATGCTGTACGGCCTAACATTGAGTAGATCGTGTGAGTAAGTAGCCCACCGATGCAATACTTCAATCTTATTTTAGTAACAAAGCACCATTTTTATCCCTAAGCGCTCTAGCCCCACACAGATCTTGTCGCTCTCTCTTCATCTGCCGGGCTGCCCGGTACAACTTGCCGAGACGATTGGGGTGTTCGTTCGATGCCCATGTAGCATATTCAGACGCTTTCGCTTCCGCCACTTTTTGTTTAGCCTGTCTTTTTGCCCTTTGCCCTGTACGCCTCTCGGTCAATATCACTTTTACTTTGTTGCCACGTTTTATACGCCGACTTCTTTTCTTGGATGGCCTTTTGTACCATGTTGTTCCACCACCAGGTTTCTGCACGCCTATGCATATATACTACGTTTTGTGGTACCTAGAGTTCGCTGAGCAATGCGCATCATGTCAGCGCGATATATCTCCCATGTTGAGTGATCCACGTCCTGGGTCTGCGCTACAATTTCTTGACGCGTGTTCTAATCTCTAAGCTTCCATAGCTTGATGCGATGAGGGAGCTTTCGTGGTTTATGTTATGTCACATTCCAGGTCCATAGCTAGCAGCCCGTGTTGTGTGAGGCATGACTCGCCATGAAACACCTTGTAGTTGAGTACGCCCTTGTTAGTAGCCTGGCGGATAAAGAAGTCTATCTGCGTTTCAACTGGGCC
>JASANE010010447.1:0-11572 GCA_030248225.1 Trileptium ribeirensis
TGTCCCTACTGGCGAGCTACTCGATTTCGTTACTTTTGTTTCGCTTTTCACGCTCTCAAGATAACTCCAAAGTCAAACACCGAAGCTCAATTCACTCACCGGTCGGCAGTACCCTATATTTTCACGGATAAGAGCTTGGATGAATTTAGCTGAAGAGTTTCACGTTAAGCACAATTGGGCCCGAAGTTTTAGCCGACTCCTAACTCGACGACAATCCCCAAAAATATTATGACCTACGGCCCAAACCCACAAATCGCCCTTGTTCCCGTATGCCAGAAATTACTCTTCACGGATACCACGACCGAGGTGCTAAGCACTAGCCCGGATTAGAAGGTACGTGCGCCAATACAACCAAAAACTGCAGAGTAAAAGAACAATAACGACAAGATGAAATCTTTACATACGTCCAAATTAAATATCAATTCAAATTATTTTACACAAAACAGCTACTGACCATTAATTAATTGTCCTTCAATGTAGTCAAAATCTTTGATCCGGATGTCGTCCGTTGGTTCCGATGAGACCAGATGTCGGTCGTTGAGCCAGCAGCTAGGCAACAGACAATTCAATTCAATTATTGTTCGAGACGATGGCTCCCACCGAAAACAATACTGTGTCCTACCACCGCAGAGTTTATATAGAGGTCAGTCTGATATGCCGGATTAGTTGCCTGATTCGTCCGATGCGAATATGCGGATGACTGTTGCGGTACAAGTTAGAGTTGCCCGCGATGGTGCAGTTACGAAGGTAGTTGTACCACGACGTCCGGATAATATCCAGTGGCTGCCAAGACGGCCACCTTAGCGTTTTCGCCCAGTTACAACGCACTAGTATGCCGCGTCGATCAATAACGTTAGCTGCGATGATGTCAATAATCACGACAAATAAAATAGGCCCGAAGTACAAATTACGGATTTAATTTAACTAATATCAGATTAAGTAATAATTAACCAAGCCGCTCGTTAATCTAAAAATAGTGTCTCCGACTCGTAGCGAAGGTATAGCGGAACATCCTTAGTCTCATCAAGTTACTGCACACTATCTCCACGCTCCGTATAGTAGTTCCTTATCACGTATATTCCACAACAGGGCTCACGCGGTTCACAAATATCGGCTCTTATTTTGGGGGCTATATCCAAGACGACAATAAAATTAAAAACCAATACTCCCTGATAAGATTTGTCCAAATCTCAGTTAGATGGACAAAAATACTCGCGCCAGACCTCTGGACCGCATGAGCTTACTCTACACATACATCATTAGTACTAGTAAACACTCGCAACAAGGCCGCGCTGAAGATAACTTGGCTATGGTCACGTAGAACATTGATTCGAATAATCCATGCATTGATTGTAATTGGGAATACTTTTCCGCCGGGCGGACAGTAGAATTTGTTGGCGTGCGAGAGGTCCGATATCTAGTGTTTGTGAAATTCTTTTATCCTTAAAGAAATTTTATTGACGCCTCACGGCGTGGCCCCCAATTAACAATATGTACTAGGACCAGTTCTGGCCCTAAGGGATCCCAGCTGCACCACCATTTTTCTCGGTGTGGTGCCCGGACAACCCCGGCTTCCACGGCTCCCCGGTGATCTATGCGATGACTTAGGGGAACCGCAGCTAGGCGGCGGCAACCAGGGTGTCGGCCGCCCCTATTTTGGCCCACGCATCAAGTGGTACGAAGGTCCCCCTAGGGAGAGCAGCCCCTAGGGCCGCTCACAGGGAATAAGGCGACCGCCCTTCCCTCGATTCGATCTAAATCCTAATGGGGGCGCACTTCTTGTTGTAGACTGGTACACGGGAGCCTAGCTCAGACAATAAATTTGGTAGTCCACAAGGGGTCTGCCCGGCCACAAGTGAGGGAACACCTGGGGCTAATTTACAGGTAACCTCTAGCGCGGGTCAATTTATGTGGAGCCGTGCACCAACTACTGAACGTGCCAACTTGCGAATTTCGGGTCAGGATTCCTATAGATTGAGATTTTAGCCTTAGGTTTACTTTCACTGGCTTGTAATTTAGAGCTTTGGCCTAATGCGTCTTTCACAGAGAGTTGTGTGCAACGTTCTGGCTTCGTAAGGAGGTACTCTCATGTAACCGGGTTACGCCACAGTATGCAGTTACGCGATTTTTGTAACAGGTTACGCATACGTAACCCGGTTACATCTTTGTATACGGTTACAGCGTGTTATACTCACGCGTAACTCAGTTACACAATTGTGTAACAAGTAAAAACCTAAATTGTGTAACCGGGTTACATTGATGTACGGACTTACGTGAGCTTCTATTTCGTGTAACTGAATTACTTCTTTGTACGGAGTTACAAATGTTACGCTGCGAGTAACTGGGTTACGCGATGTAACTAGGTTACGCGTAATATGGTGGACAAGCGTAACCCGGTTACACTACTGTACAAAGTTACGTGCCGCTGCGATACAGCGTAACCAAGTTACGCTGGAGTATGGGGTCACACAAGTTACACTGTTCCGTAACCCGGTTACATGCTAGCGTAACTTGTGTAACTTCATTCCTCAGCGTAAAATGATTACGCCTAATAATGTTGTTACGCGTAACTATTTAACATTATGTAACCAGGCTACGTACTAGTGTCGATGACTGTAATTCTTTAGGCTAGCGTAACCTGATTACATGATGTTATCTAGTTACGCGTAACACAGTTCGAAGGCGTAACCATGTTGCGCCTAGAAATGTATTTACACAAGTCACACTCTTCCGTAACCCGGTGGCATACTAGTGGAACCCAATACTAAATGCAATGTTGTCACGCACTGCAACTGCGTTACACATTAATAGGAAAATTAATTATGTACCCAGGTTATGCGTGTAACTATGTTTGCCAATGTAAACTGGTGAAAACGTTATCTAGTTAGTCGTAACGCAGTTGCAGTGCGTAACAATGTTACGTTGTGTATAGGATTACATAACGATATCTGTAGTTTACAAAAGATACAGATGACTAGACCGACTACCATATATCTACCTCACTATTCGGAGCGGGGTTGCGAAATACATTGGAGAATGTTCAATAAATTTATATTCGTCTATCTACCGACTATGCTGTTGTTATATATCAAATCGTTATTGTGGAGATGTGACGAATGCGGTCACTTCTAAATTTCTTAGCAAAATATCCATTTCACAGAAAATGTTTTCCTATTGCTCTTTATTGTTAATGAAACATCAAACCGATTTTTACTTGCATTAAGACGACACATCACAACTTTGACAAATTGCACAACAAAAAACGAAATAATGTTCACATATATCAAGCGCAAAACAAAAACCTAGCCAGCATTAATCTGACAGCAAATATGGGGCCACCTTCGCATCCGTGCACAAATCAAGAGTTCATCTTATGTATGCTGACATGGTTTGCAATACAGCATGCTATTCAGGATAACCTAATAAGCACGCATTGTAAACTAAAACAATCGACAACAATTTGGAATTTGAAAAATCGCTATTTCTGGCAAAGGATCGACAAAACAAATTCGAGCACACAGGGCCCCATGGAGTGGTCTCACAAAAACTCGTGGTTCGCGAAATTCTAGATCTCGATGAGCTGAGTCTGTAACGTGGTCTCCATTTTTTATCGACGCGAAGTCTCTGTCGCGAGATATTGGCTACGAAATACTGGTATTCTTTTGGCCAGATTTGGCACAGAACACTTAAAAACTTATTTTCTGCCATTTTGACCAGGACTAAAGGGCACATCGTCTTCACTATCGAAATCCGTCCCTTCGAAAGTGGGATAAAAATGACAGCGATAGACAATAAAGAAACTATCATGCTTTTTCCACAGCACCTCAGTGGAAACTCCGCTCAGTTCGCTTGCTCCGTTTCAACAACTGCTTACTGCCATAAAGTATCTGCGCAATTATATAGACATCCATCTTGTGCTGTTGTATATGTACAATCAAGATTATTGGTACATCCTGCCACATTTGCAAGCAGTTCCGTGCTTAGCACACCCAAACTTTCATTTGGGGCTAGTTCAGGAAACGGCCCCACCGAAGTATTATGAACTCCATAAGTCAACAACGTGTTTCAGTTTGGGCGTATTTCAAGTTGCCACACTTAGTGTCTACATAGCGCTCGACTCTCAAAATGCAAATCGATCGTGGTATTTGCCGTATTATACAAATTAAGACATTTTATGGATGAGGTTTGAGAACAAATCACGTTCTAACAATACCGAACAGCCCGAATCATGGAGGGAAGACATAATTTCTATGATTCCTAATCGTTAGATTATCTACCGATATTGACATTCAACCGACTTTGAATGCTTTAAATATTAACGATGGTTCAGTATGTGCACATGAACCGTTGCAGCGCTGCACGGGCTTGAAAAATGTTTGACAATTGGTGTGGAAACCCAGCCATTCCAATTAAGCACCGCAATTTAGCGAAACGCAAGTTAACCCCTCAAAAATATAAATTCAAGACATACTTATTGACATGTCATTGTCAATTTGGCACACATCCTCGTTATCACTTTCGTTCACATCATCAATTGCAATACTATTACTACAAACAAAGCTTGCCATTTCGGCAACGCTAATATAGTCCTAGTGCTATGTTAAATATTTGAATTTTATTTTTTATTAATATTTATATATTATTTTATATAAACATTATATTATTTTATTTTTGAATTCCAACAAATAATGACATATGGTCACCTATTTTTGTCAAATCGAATACTAAAATTTTTTTGGGAGCAATCGTGTCGATATATTTTGTGGTTACTACAACTGTTTCACATAAACATACAGCTCATAGCTCTTCTTCATACTCCTCGGACGATAAATCCGATGTGCTCTGACTCCCAGTTCCCGTTTTAGTAAACATAAATTGGTCATGCAACACGGAATGTCGTGGAATTATTTGGCGTAGTGCACTAAGCGGAATGTCATCCATAGGTGAAGCAAACTTGTTAGGACCTTCGCAGCAAATAAAACCAGGTTTTATACTGCCAAAAACGCAATCGAAATGGACAAAGCGACCACATTTCGAACAAAGCGTGCCACTAAATGCATCTGTTTCTGGTTCATGGCACGCTGGACATATGTCTTCGTCCAGAAGATCGTAACCTGAAAATATATTGTCTTGAAATGACACATTGAACTGATTTATCTCAGTGTTTTCTGCAACTTCGAAATGTGTTATAGTGTCTGATTAAATCAATCATTACAATAACTTTGAGACAGCAATTTAATTCATACTTCAATATATCATTTGCACATTAAATAACCAAAAATGAAACTTTCTCCCGCCATTGGTCAAAACTAATCACATTTTAAAAACATATAAATCGTAAATTTGAAGGAATACTAGAGTATTATCAAAAGTGCCAAGATTTAGTAATTTAGCTAAGCATTGTACGCGGACTTATAGAGATTTATCCGCTGTACAAAATGAGCCCAGCTATAATCGGGTATCAATAACTGTTATCAATATACAACAAATGACGTGATTTTCGGACCTCTTCGTGACCATACACAAGACCTTTGGGCCTGCTGTTTCGAGAGGATGATGTCGGAATAGAGCCTCACGCCTGACTGAAAGTCACACAGAGACTGTAACCTTTCAAATGAGATATCGCGCGGATCAATCCACACATCAAATCGGAGTTATGTGCGCAAACCTAAAACCCCAGTGACGGACACGTTCGTTATTACACCACTATACTGAAAGTAAGAATTCTTCGCTTCGCTCGTTCCACCCACTAAGCTCAGAATTCAATTAGATAAAATGGAAAATCGATGCAATGATATGGCATGAGCGATAAATACGGACAAAAATATTTTTGCACAATTAAACAGTGTTTAAAGAAACTTCAATCGCTCCGTTTCAAAAATTGCGCTGTTGATCACGATGTCAGGAAATCTGTTCGCCCTGTTTCAAGTAAGTAATTTGTCAAAGCACTGAATCCTCAAAATAGCAATTGTGTAAATTATCATCTGTAACATTACAATGTTATATCTGCTTAAAGGTTAATAAGCAAAAACCAAACACAGTCGACAGTATTCATATGGCATATAAATTCTCGCGCTGATATGTTATCTAATCGCCTAATCACACATTAATGCTTTGCTACTGTTATAAGATGGCATTTTAAATGCAGCAGAATAATGTGCATGATCAAGTGATTACTTGCTTACTTGGTTAGAGTTACTGCAAATAGCACACCGTCATACTATATCTAGGAAATGTCGACATTTTGCAAATGGTGTATTTTTGAGCCTAGGAAGAGTTGCGACATTTGTTTCCCCGCTAGAACTACAATTTGCAGCATTTGGTGCCGCAGATTTTACATATTCAATATATGTATCATTATTGGCACTAGCTTGAATGGAAATACTGGCATGTTCAAGTGGGAAGTAACGACAGGTTTGCCGCAGGTATCACGGGTTCGAAGCTCAAGCAGTAGGTGTATATTTTCTTGTTTTAGCATAATCTCTATGTTAATATTACTGACCCTAAACCCCAATCACAAACTGTGCACGACAATATTCAGCACGTATCAGCACGTCTTGATGTGAACTCTCCGTATGCACATCATACGACTAATGATGATTTAATGATTTTAAATGCGAATACCAAAACAAACAACCAGTATATAAAATTCGAAACTAGAAAAATTCCTAAAACAATCCTACTGGACATACGTAATAGTGCATAGATTTCAGAACTGCGCAATAGACATACGAGTTTCGACGTTGTTTTTCTCGTTACGAAATTACATCGCTTTTCGCTAGTTTAATTTTTTTAAAGAGCGTTAAATTAAAGTTAGTCGGGCTCTGAGATAAACCGAACTGCAAAAAATAGTTAGGGCGAAAATATTTCCATTTATCTATCGCAATTTAAATATAAGCAGAAATGCATTTCTTTCATAAATTTAACTTACTTGGCTGTAACTCAGTTTCAATTTGGTTTGTGTTTTCAATCAGATTATTAAAGTGGTCTTGTGGCGAGTAATTTGACAAAGCATTTGCACCGACACCAGGATTTTCAAGCTCCTGGCTGACACAGAGAGGCAGTGCGATTGAACAACTGGGATGCTCCGTTTGTATATCGGTACGAGCATGATAACTTTTCGCGCAGGACTTATTCGACTTCTGCAACCAGGGCACACTACGTGCGGTTCTCTTATTGCACTTTCCGTGAAGAAACGAATTCTTTAAATAGTCGTGGTCCGTTGCTGATCGCTTCGAGATGAAGTTTCAGACTTCTCGTGTTGGTTGGTTGAACTCAGACTACGTTCTTCTAAAATGATTTGGGTAGTGATACATTGTGCATATGGACACATAATGCTGATAATACATGATACGTGTGAAAATGCTGATTTGAACAAGCTACCCTGTCGGAAACACATACTATGTGTCAAGAACTGTTGTTTGAAGAAAAAAAAGTTTTCTTCTAAAAAAAAATTAGCAGTTGTTTGTTAGTACTTCTATAACAATACATCACCTACATATATATAATAATAAATAACCAGAATATCAATTTATGCGCCTGACTACATATAGTTATTTAAATATAAATTTACACTTCAGCATAATATTTGTTTTTGAAACATTCAATTATTTGACTTCAGCGTTTGCGAATATGCTGTCTATGAAATAGCAAGAATGATTCAGACCTGGATAAAGTTGGTAATATCATTTGATGCATATCTTCTCGGGATTCTCTAAATGTTTTCATCTCACATTGTAGTCAAAAAAACCCCACGCGCTTGCTCCACGCCATTTTGCCGGAATGCTATAATACAGCGGTCGGATTGAAAAGGCTTACTATAAGATACGTGCAGTGCAACCAAAGCTGTAATGCACACTCTGACAAAAGGTGAAATCAATGTCACAGCCTGACGGCTGTGACAATAACAACTATTAACTCTATCGAGATTGCAGAACGACAAAACGATCAAATCACGTACAAATATCCAATTTTTTTGTCTGTATCACGCATATACTCTTCATTAGATTAATAGATTTTCGATATTTTATATGGCTTTATGGTTGGTATGTACTCTAATGATTTCCCACATCAATTATCACAAAACCGGCATGAATTTGAGTTATTTTCTATCTTAGCCTTTGGTGTCCTTCCACGTTTAACCCTACAACCTTTACCACAGCCATCGGATCGAAACATGAGGTTTAAAATTTTCTCATCGAGAGTTACTACTTTTTTGTTTTGCACTTTCGTCAGCAATGAGACAATGTTTAAAGCTACCCCCCGAAAACTTAAATTTTAAAAATTTTGGCGAAGTTTCTTACTTGAGATTTGTGAGTTCATAACTCGTGGCCATATACTCGCGTGTTAGCCCATGTTTGCTGTAAAACCAGCCATTTTGCAAGTTATACCAAAGACCTGATTTATATAGATATTTGGCTATCTTAATATAAATCTGTATATATTATAAATTAGAATGAGCAGCGAGACTCAAACAAGTGTTTTATTTTAAACGATTTCCGAAGCCTGCCAATTTCTAACTTTAGACGAGATAACCACATTCAAATGAAAAGTTGAGTTCCTAGTTTACAGTGAAACCAGACCACATAAGATACACTCCAATGCTTTAGCCTAAGCTTACCGCAAGGCCAAATTATTATAAGTTGAGACAACACAGACTTATTCAAATCTATACTTTAGCTACTTAAATAAAATTTAGCAGCTTTAAGGTTCCCAAAAAGAGCGGGGGAGCCGCCTGGTTTTGGAACAATGTGGAAAATATATTTGCGCAGTTGGCTACCATCTTAAGCACGACTTATTCTGTTACTTGTTCCTTTCAAACGAACCATTAACCGCAACGACTTACTTATATCGAGTAATTTAAACGAGGCTATAAAACCGGAGGAGCGTTGTTAGTATTTTATCTTGGGAGTCCGGCACTGCGCAGTTCTATGTTTCGTCAAATTTTGTTGGCTTAATTTGCGTCATATCACTGCTGATTTAGATATAAATTTGAGTGCACGGTGACTTTCTGCAATTTGGTGGAGACGTTTTCTTCAAGGGTGTCCCAATAAAAACATTTTTTAACCAATCTTTCGGAGGGTCCCAACGCCAGGGTGCGTTGCTGCTTCAAAACCGACCGTGCCAACACATACAACATTATTATCCGTGCTATATCAATAATACGTTTAGTGCTAATATAATTGTGTTTTAATGTTTTTTCTCGGCTAAATTTTCTCACTACTTATATTGTATTTCCGTTGCAGCTGACATTCATTCACGATTGTTGTTTGTTTTGGTCTCACTAACTTTAGAAGCAAGTGTTGTATTGCTAAATTTTTCCGTATTATTTATATTTTTAACTATATGGGTCTGAATAAAGCATAAATAAAAGTGCATCGACACGGTTGCACCGGAGCGCCGCTCCCCTTTTTTAGAGATGAGGAGTAGAGCCGAGGCCGGGCGGGTCTCAATCTTGAAAGCAACATGCTGGGCCGACTTTGTTTGAAAAAAGCCCGGCCCTGTCCGTTTAGGCCCCTTTTGCCATTGCTAGGTATAGCTATTTTTATCGTCTATAGACCCGTGCTGAGTCCAACAGTTGAGAAGAAACTTTTTGACACGATCGTTTTTCTCGCTTTATTACTAATATTGTTATATAGTAACGAAACGGGCCAGGCCGGGCCTGGCATAATAATTTTATCAAACGGGCCGTACTTGGCTTACCCCTTCACGAAACGGGCCACGCCTAGATCTCGGAGATAACGCACCGGGCCGGGCCTAGCTGCCTTGCTAGACGGGCCGGTCCCGGGCCTCAAAATCCCGGCCGGTTTTCACGTCTACCCCTTCCCCAGTTGTGGCCACATTAATTTACAAGTCTTATATTGCCATATATTTACTTATCGTTTGTTTTATTGTTTTAATTTCTGTTAACTGTTTTGTCTGAATGAAACCTAGGTACAAGTGGATCGTCACGGGGGCTTTGGCCACCAAAGAAACAACGCCGCCAGCAATACTGTAAGCTGGGCAGCGGCTGAAACGTGCCAATAAGCACGTAAAAATAAGCTAATCTTCGCGTTGGTTGGCGCGAGGTTTCGGAGAACGACGATATATATACTAAGCGCTGCGGGCGCTTGAAATTTAAAAGCAGGCTGATGCAATTTTAAGAATTCAGGCGAACAAAGTGGAGTAGACTCTGCCCTGGCACGTCGCCTGCTAGCAATTTAATTTTATATCCCAGGTGAATTATTGGGATCCAGGGCGGGCCGGCGAGGGTTGAGGACCCGGCTTATAGTGCTATAATTAGCATAAGAACCCGTGGAAGTGTAGGGTTCGAAAAAGCGGGGAGGTTTTGTAATTTTGGTTGTGATTTGAGACTTTTTAAAATTGGGCGTTTGAGCGCCAACTTAGGGGTCCCTAAGTACTTATTGGAGAGTAATGGAATGTCCCGAATGATTGATTTTGAAACCTCAGAATCCCCTAATGGTAACTCAGTAATCCTAGGTTGCCCTAGGTTACAAGAATAATCTAATTAGCGAATTTATGTTCACCATACATACCGGCATTCGGTCATGCCAGGGGGTAGAGGCCTCCACGGGGGGACGTCGCGGCCATCCCAGGGGTAACCTATCCCTGGCCGGCCAAATTTTTTAGGACGGGTCGGTCGTGAGGACCTTTTTTTGGTCTTCGCAGCCATATTTTTCGCCTATGAGGTCAGTTTTTGCACTAGGGTCCGGTCTCAAAACTCGTCGAGGTGCAATAAAAATATTATTCATAGCAACATTATGTATTTGTGTTTTTATACTGGACTAAACATATATATCTATATAGTACATACCACGCATATCATTGTTTTATAGGGTTTTGAGCTCTAGCTGCCTCTGTTTTTTTTGGTCGAATTGTAATTCCAGACGAGATAAACAAATTCGCCGCAGTTAAGTACGCTGCGGAATAGGTTCGCTTGAGTCACATATCGACTGAGGATGCTACAAATATCGCTAAGAAACGTCGAGTTTTTAAGCAAGATTTTGCTCTAAGGAAGTAGTTCGAAGTTCGTCGAGCCACCAAGCCCCTCTTCGAGGGGGGGTGGGGTCCGGACCTAGGGGGGTTAGCCCCTACCACCCCTGCCGGCATGGCATGTATGATATTAACCCATTAAAAGATGTTCCTTTTCAGTTGTTTTCGATTTCATTTTCACTGTTCTGTTTCTAATTTCATTTAATGCTACAACGTTATAAGTACAACAGATTATCTTCACTTCTGCGTGTCAGGACACGTCTTTTCAAAAGTTAAGATCAGTGAGTAAAATTTTCTGTCGTGACCCGACCTGTCCTGACACGCAGCGTAGATTACGCGTTATACAAAATACTCACTCTTACATTACTGTTCGGCATGCGCACCAGGATCAGCCTTGCGGTGTCGCAATCACAATATCAGCCCCATGAGCGTGAGAGTTCTGGCCAGTGCCCTCAGCACATCCGAGTGCGCATCCGTCTCTTTTTACAACACACACAAGTACATTTTATAATATGATACTGTTACACATTCCATTAATCTGGCATAAACCGGATACCCGCAAATCGGGACCGTTATGATT
>JASANE010010448.1:0-19839 GCA_030248225.1 Trileptium ribeirensis
GTTATGTACAAACTGCATAATATATTTTCAAACGGAAAAATAATCATGAAAAGTTTAGGTTTTTATACAGACTGCGTACAGTTCCATATCTGTCTGTTTATATTAGGCTTTATAGAACGGTCATCTGTTCTGGCGTACAGTACAAAATCCGTCTACACATGAACAATATGCGAAAGCAACTGCCCGATACATTCGGTTGCCTCCACATTAAAATACTTACATTTATTATAGGAACCGAAGGTCGATACCCGTATGTTTGGCTTCGAGACAACGACCCGTCGCCGCATACGTACAATATTACCGAAACGATCAAAAGCAGAAAGTTATTATTTAAGCACTTGGAACCAAATGTGGCGCCAGTCAAAGTGTCTCATAATCAGGTTAGATTTCATTAAATGGAACATTTTTGTTTAACAACAATAAATATTATATGTTCAAATGAAGAGCAGAGATAGGCTCATACATATATGCGCAAACTCGTTCTGTTCTATAAGGCTCGTATGATCCATGCGAGCGTCCTTAGCGACCCACGTCAATTCAGTGTCACAGTTAAAATGGATCGTGAACAGGAATGACACCCTAACATTTGGGCGTAGAGCAATTATCATGAATCACATAGGCACTCCAGCTGGAACTTGAAAACAGAAATAGAAATTATCAGTTAAAAAGTAAAACAAGCATTTTCAAAATCAGAAATTACAACGAGGCGACGCGGCTAAAGAACACGAGCATGTAGGTTGACACAAGTGCAGTTATGAGCACGAGCAGAGACTAAATCAACGATTTCAAGATATAATATTAATAGATATATGCAGTATATATATTACAAAGAAAGTTCATATTCAGGCATATTATGACGATATAGTAATTTATACAGCAAAGAATGCTGTACAAGTATACAAAATATGTACAGCAAGTATTGAATATATCCTCTCGTTGGTGCACAAATCTTGGTCTCATTGTTAATGCACAAAAGTGTAATGTAATATATTTTGCAAGGAGAATAAATCCAATTTTTAATGGAGCTCTACAACTAAATGAACAAGTGCTTAGAATCTGTGAGAAAGTAACGTTTCTTGTTGTTATTATGGATAGGAAACTAAGATGAAGAGTACATACATAATCACTATTTTGTCACAAATGCTACTAAGGCCCTTGTGAGCTGCAGAACCGCTGTTGGAAAGACTTGGAGCCTTAGTTTTTCTCATTGTTATTTATGGCATTATTGTTTTGTGGCATAGGTTAAATCTGAGTACATATACTTGGAAATTATCTAAAGAACAAAGGCTTACATGTCTTATGATGACTGGCTGCGTAAGGTAAATACCAACAGCAGCATTTTTAAGTTGCACTAAATTTGGTACCAAGTGACATAATAGTAATAGAAACTGCTCTATTTGAGCTTCCTCGAGTAAAAATAGTCCTTGAAGAAAAATATGATGTTAATATAGGACGCATTACTTATCAAGCAGAGAGCCGAGAGTTTCCATACATAAATTATAGGATTTAGGACTAGGAAACTACTTGGCGATAACAGTATAAGTCTTGCTCCCATGGATCATGATGTCGCAATCAAATAATATATGGAAGAAGTTGTGTAACATAGGTGTAACATAGGTGTATTTTATGGATATTTTATGGATATTATGTGTAACATAGGTGGATCAGTAATGGCAAAGAATTCGACGGGTCATATTGAAGCTGAAGCTGAGTTTGACGTAACGCTACATAATCACAACTTAGGGTGTCATAAAACTATTTTTCAGAAAGACTTGTACGCAATAATGTGCTGCTGTAAAGAACTTATTAAAAGGGATACAGCAGAAGAAAAATATATTGATATTTTATGATAGTCAAACGGTTTTCCAAGCACTGTATTGCATATCGGTTAACTCGCTTTTGGTGTAACAGTGCAGGTAAGTATTAGCACAGCTTAGTCTGAGATATAAGTTTTTCATCAAATTGATACCGGGCCATAATAACATTTCAGGTAACGAGTTAGCAGATGAATTGGGAGGATTGAGCAAAGAAAGGACGAAAACACAGTTTGTTTGTCCCGAACCCTTCATGGGCATTCCTATAAAGCATCTTAGCACCTTCGTAAAACAGCTGACGCATAGGCAATTCATACGCAGATGGACTAATTTGACTACCTGCAGAACAATAAAAAGATTTGATAAAGAACCAAGCCATTCAGAAGCCAAGAACTTGCTTAGATAATAATAATGTAAGGCGGCATATTTAGATAATTACAGGGCATAGTCGCCTTGCTGGCCATATGGGTAGAGCCGTTAGTTCATCTATTAGGATGTCCACTGACTGCAACTCCATAGAAGCAACAGAACATTATACATGCAAAGGTTTCAAGGAAGTAAGACAGGCTGTTTTTGGCATATAAGAATTAAACTCTGTGGGCCTTAGGTGTACCATTAGGTCATCACATAACAATATAAATGAAGCAGGCAGGCCAATGTAATAGTTAACATTAAAAGTAACTATCTCAGCTCAATGGACCCAATGTCTGAGCGCCTTTTTTGGTATGAGCTATCTCATACGATTACGAGTATATATATTACCCGAGTGATTATACATAATACCGATTTTTTGATATTTGTTAAAAAGCGATAGCGTAGCGCGTTTCATTCTCAGTAAGCCATACGATTATTTATCACTTTTTCCTGGCGAGGGCGTCACTATCATTTCAAAATTAGACGGACCGGTAAACAAAGTTTGACGGGTCGGTTATTTGAATTTCCTTTGTTCTATATCCAAGATTTACATTTTTCTCGGGTGGCAGTACAATGCAAGGGTAACAGGCCTCCATACATTCTATAGAAAACCGTGTCTCACAAATATAACCTACATGGCATAGGTAAATTGAATGCAAATGTTGCAGATTACTTTCAGTAATGCTTTTTAGCAACATATAACTGCTCTTTTTCGTAGAAATTTTTTTGACAAATTTTGTTTTTGTAATACCAAAAGTTCACAATGAACCTTTGAAGAAGTGTGTGACACTCTTGCCACACTATGCTATATATTGTAGCATGACACGGTTGGTTTTTCGTCATTTGTTCCACTTTTTCGGGCTGGTGTGGCAAACAAATTTTTTAATTTTATGCTGCATCCGCAATACTCGTCCTTTTCCCACAAAGTTTTGTACCGCCTTACCAAATTTTGTTCTATCACCCCCAAACTTTCGCTGTGCCCCTGCTTTCACTTTATAGTTGAACAAAAAACAATTTTTTATTTGTTCGTTCAAATTCGGACCAAAACTTCGACCGGGCGCTAAAAATCCTTGACACCCTGAAAATCGGAACAAATGACGAAAAAGTCGACAGAATCATCCCACAATATAAATAACATTGAGTACAATTTCAACCCATAACCCTTTAATAGAGATTTCCACACAGCTCCCTGCTCAGCGTTGCCCCTATAATTCATTCTGCAGTGTATGTTGCAGCGCCGTTATTCACTAGTATTACAGGGTTTCAGCATCTGAGTTACAGGATTTTAAGATTCAGCGGTTTATATGTGCGAACGCTATCTGATTTAGATTCTCACCTTTCGGCATGAGTTCGTTAAACACAGTTAGAACGACATAAAATTAATTCCATCATGGAAGTTCGTCCTTTGTTTACAGTCTGAGTCCTGTTTAATCGATAAAAAAGTTAATATATGTAACTATTTTATTAGTAAAGTATTGTTTTGCGTGTAGCTGTTCTGTCTAAATGAAAATATTTGGTTACTAGATTTGTCCACTCTAGGTTACCTTCAAATTTAGACAGAATTAAAGTTCTAAGAATCATATTTACGTGTTATGAATAGTATTAATTTCATACATTCGAAAACTGCAACACAAAAAGCCCTGTACCTGTGTGTTGTGAAATCCAATAATGTGCCCGCAATGTGGGCTTCAATCAGAATATTGAAATATATGTATTTGTCCATACGTAATTGTCAAAAATTTATAACGCAATTTGAAACGGCAGTTGAACTGTATGTTTAGTTCACCTTTCAGCCAACAGACGATGTCGAATGCGTTATGATCGAGTGGCCAGATGGTCTTCAGTCAGAATTCTCTTCGCATTGGCTGCTTAATCGTAACTTGTGTAATAGAAATCTACAAAAACGCCGCGATGACGTTTATCTGAGCAATTGCAAAGAACCATGGACAGCTGAAAAATACGAAAATATTTACAGGTCGGGCTATTTAACTGCTGTCCTTTAGTATATACTTCATTAAAGTGTCTCGAGTATCCTTCTGGTTGTCTACACAGAATACAAACTCTGCTACGAAGGACTTCAAAGTTTCTGCTGGGTTTTTCATTAAAACTTGTTCCGGCAACGATGGAGCGGCGAAAAGAGCTTTTGGTGGTTAAATCTTTGACGTTATTAACGTCATCAAAATCCTGACTTCAGTAAAGGCAAAGAAATCATCATTGCAAAGCCAGCAAATTGTAAAGTATGCACATATATTTCAGTCCAGTTTTATACAGAAACGAAAACTTTTGTTTTTATATCTCTTCAATATTTCATTTGATCTTCAAATAGTTACATAGTATTTCCTTTGGCGCGGTCAAATAGTCTTTGATTTGAAAGATTTTATATGATCAGGACCTTGTTAAAACAAGATTCTTTTGGAACAATTGTTTTTAAATGCCTCTGCAACACTGGAAAAAGCCGAAATATTTAATCTTGGATCGCTTGCTAGCTTCGGCAACTGGAATAGTTCAATCAAGTAGCTGGTGGGCTAAACGCTTTATGTGTTGTACTGCTCCATGAAGGTACTCAGAATGCCAGAGGAACAAAATTTGAATTATACCAAACTAAAATATCAGAAAGTTTATTGTTATATTATAACTCAAAATTATTTTTTTCTCACATTTAAAATACTTCATAAAAAATTTGTGTAGTGCATTGATGTCTTTGAAAAGCTTTGAATATTTCACTTGGCTTTTAAAATAAAACGCCAAAAATCTACAGGTTATCAAGAAAACAAAAATTTTGAGAACAGGTGTGAGGACTGGAAAAATTCCATCCTGTGGTTCAGCATTTCACTTGGAAGTTGTTGATTACGAATAGTTTGCGTAAATTTTATCTCACAGCGAAGTGGTACAAAATCCAAATTGAAAATTTCGAAGCAATTTAGCTTCTGTTAATTATATACAATATCCAATAAACCGTGTAACTTGACAAGTGTCTTTGTAGCTTTGCTTTTTGTCAGGTTTTATTAGCTCACAAAGCTTATTTGTGATTTTACGTATTTTAGAATGTATGACTGGGAAAAATTATTTGAAGGCGATCAGAAAGAACTCCTCGACGCCCTTTTATTCCTGAACACTTGGGGACTTATAATAGTCGATAAAGTGCCTTGTGAACAAGGTGCGACATACCGACTGGGAAAAGAACTAGGATATATTAAACCAACAAATTATGGGTACGTTTACTTTAAAATGCTTGGCTCTATGTTTGTACAATGTTTCCTATACGGCATGTACTGTCTAAAACGTTGTCAAATCCACGTCGTACCAAACAGTCTGAAATTGGTACAGAGTAATGGTGTCTCAAATTCTGCTGCATCCTCTCTATTAATTCACCGTATGAGTGTCAGCAATGTCGCCGTAAAATATTAATACAGGCAGCAAATTATAGCGTAACTAGAGTAATGGTGTCTCAAATTCTGCTGCATCCTCTCTGTTAATTCACCGTATGAGTGTCAGCAATGTCGCAGTTAAATATTAATACAGGCAGCAAATTATAGCGTAACTAGAGTAATGGTGTCTCAAATTCTGCTGCATCCTGTCTATTAATTCACCGTATGAGTGTCAGCAATGTCGCCGTAAAATATTAATACAGGCAGCAAATTATAGCGTAACTAGGGTAATGGTGTGTCAAATTCTGCTGCATCCTGTCTATGAATTCACCGTATGAGTGTCAGCAATGTCGCCGTAAAATAATAATACAGGCAGGGAATTATAGCGTAACTCTTAATTCAACCACTAGAATAGCCTATTTGGCTTGCTTTAAAGCGAATAGTAGAATTAATCGCAAATATTCAATGTCACATGTATATGCCCATATTTCGTATCAGTCTAATTACTTGTACAACCTTAGCAGTCTGATACAAGATTCGCTGCTGAACAGTGGACCTCGGTTGAATTTTTCAAAAATTGATTAGATAATTGCTAAATGTGGTCAAATATGTCCACTTTTTCAATATAATACCTGATAATACCGAAAAATTTTTTATATTGCTCCTGCCTAACTTTTATCCTAGTTTTACTAAATTACAATTGCTTTGGTTTTAAATTTATGATTTAGATACAGCAAAAAGGTGCCAATATAACTCAAAATGGAATATATATACATTCACCAGTGACGTAATACGAATAAACGAATAAAATATGGATTAATCCCACTGTACGGAATACCACAAGCACGATAATGATAAACGTATATATTCTACTTGTGCATGGGTGACAGGGGTACCGCCTTTTTCGAGGGAGGGGCTCGGACCACGTACGTCATATTTATCTCATCTCTCCACCAGCGGACGGACCTTGGATACCTTTTATATAAAACTTATTAATAATTTAACACTTATATAATATGTTATGTCTATCTATTACCTACTTCATATGCACAGGTAAAACACTGGTTCAAAGAATTACAGAGGCTGGCTAGTATTTTTAAAGCCACAACTAATTTGCCAACAAAACAATTAATGGCTTAATCCGAACAGAAACACTAGCAGTAGGAAAAACAGGGGTTCTAGGACACTTGATTAATGACCTGTCAATTTCTTATGGGAAATTAATGAATAGTGACCTGTCAAAAATTATTAATAACGATTAATTACCCCTGCTCACGTGATTAATGACCCGAGGAGGGGGTTGGTGACAGATGATTAATCACTATCATAATAAATACATAAACGTATATACTTGTATACCCATTCCTAAAACATATACATACGCACATGTAACTGTTTACCCCTTTCCTACATTAACTACCTATATATACGTTTTAGTCCTAAGGATAATGAATACGTACGCATATAAATATTAGATACATTTAACCGTTTGATGTAAAATATACATATAAATATCCTATACCCATCCGCCCACGCAATTTTTAAAAAATGATGAATTATCACCGTGAAACGCAAATTTTCTAGATGCTTATATTGATGAAATTTTAATTAATAAGAGCAGAGTATTTTCACTATGCCTGACAAAAACGATTAGCATTAGCTTCCGAAGGACATTTTGGAGGATCGGCGGGATCTGGAGAACCACTATCTACTTTGTTGAAAAAATTGTTCGAAAACCATATTTCGGGTGATATTAATGAGGAACTTGTCAAAGCTGCTGCCCTCCGGGTTGAAGACATTTCGCAGCGTTCCGACGTCGACACTAATGGCGTATTTGCTGGACACACTGCATTACAAGCAGCGGCGCAGAACGGTCATATCGATGTCGTGCGAACACTGTTGCACTATGGAGCGAACAGAGAATTGGAAGACAAAGATGGCGATCGAGCGATTCATCATGCGGCTTTTTGAGACCAATCGCAGGTTGTCGAGGTTTTAGCCCACGCCGATGCTGATCTCAATGCGCGAAACAAACGCCGTCAGACTGCGCTTCATATTGCCGTCAATAAAGGCCATATGAGCGTTGTAAAAACGTTGCTCGGGATGGGTGCTTTTGCAAGTTTGCAGGACGCAGAAGGCGATACTCCGCTGCACGATGCTATCACTAAAAAGCGCGACGATGTGATTTCGTTGCTTCTCGACCATGGCGCTGACGTTATGCTGACTAATAATGATGGATTCAACGTCGTTCATCATGCTGCGTTGCGGAGTAATCCTAGTGCTGTTCGAACGCTACTCACGAAGATTCCGCGCGTTTGGATGGTTGACGAAAAAAATGACGACGGCTATAGAACGCTTCATCTCGCTGCGTTAAACAATCACTTCGAGGTTGCGGAGTTGCTAATTTGTACGGGCAACGCGTGTAAGGATATTTAAAATGTCAATCTTCAAACAGCATTGCTTTTGGCAGTTGAGCGGGAGCATATTCTGATTGTAAGGCGTCTTGTTTGCGAAGGTGCGAATTTGAATATCTTGGATAAAGATGGAGTCACGCCACTTCACGAAGCATTGCGACACCATACTTTGTCGCAATTACGTCAGGTTCAGGACATGCAGGACGTTGGGAAATTGCTGATGGGCCTAGGCCAACAAGGACTAACACGTTTTTGGCTGTATCTCGACAACGAATGCAGGTATTTCTTGGGCCTTAGCCTATAGACCTTCGATACAGGATTAGGGCCCAAAGGAGTTTTTAAATATACCCAAGAGACTCGAAATACACGGAAACGGTCATATCTCTATAACCAGTGAATACGTGAATCATCTTGGGTTGATTTCCTACAGAGAGATGCTCAGTGCAACAGTATTAGAGTGTGGTGATTACCTATGTTGTGGAACACACCACGCATCTTTTCGCTAGCTACTACTAACCGTGCACATGGATGATTATAAGCAAACCACCAGGAATACAATCTGAATCAGTCGTTTAATGAAAAAAATTCCTAGTAATAAACACCAACTGTATAAATTGAACAGACTAAGATTAGTCTGAGTGCTTATGACTATAACCGATATATTTTACTAGATGGAATGGCTTCGGTTCTATAATATGGACATGCAATATTATGGATTGTTCTGATTCATATGTATTTTATTAATTAATACTATTTTTATGAACCGAATGCTATCTAGTGATTTGTATATGCATACTTTACTAATGTATATGTCATTCTACTTTGTATTAGATATGTATTTGCAATAAATTATAAAAATCTAATACTAAATGCACCAAAAGGATTATATATTATATAGTTTACATGTTACTGTGGCTAAGTCGGTGTCGTTTACTAAATTTAATAAAAAGCAATCAAAGAGACGGAATCCCTGTGGTGGAAAGATCGATTTGAAAAAAGATAATCCCAGTTTTTATTATTTTGTTGTTGTCGACGATAGTCGCAATAAAGATCGGTTAAGATCCTAGTTAAGAAACATGAAAAGACGGCTTTTGTTGATGGGACAAGATTAAACGGAGCACTATGTTTTAAAGATTGGACAAAACCAAGGGTTGAATCCTGGTTTCCTTGTCGTGGTACAACATACAATGGGTTAACTGCACAACAGATAACCTGCGATCATTACATCAAGCAATGATTTAAGAAAATAGTTCCGTATATGACGATTAAATTTACAATATTGTAACTACTTAAATTGTGATATAATTTATTCTAGTTCATCATTTCAAGTTATTTCAAATCCGAATCCCAGCAATTTAGCATATACGTCTTTGGAATTGGGTCCACACACGGATTTGGCATATTTTGAAAATCAACCAATGGTTAGTTATTTTGGTTCATATATATACATAAATGTTATTTGAAAATAATTCTTTTAAGACTATTTCCGGTAGGATATTATCCAAGTTTCGATGCAGATGGGTAGTCCAGGCGCTGACCGATTATATGAACTGGTCCCACAGTCAGCAATTTTAATTTAGGCTTCCCGAATTTAACAGATTCATACCCAACCAAAAATTGTGTGTTTACTTAAAAAATACTTTGTGTGAATTTTTTTTCAAAATATATAAAGACTCAATGTTTGCCGAGTTTTCCAGAATAATTCCCTGAAAAAATTAACTGTATCATAGCGCATCAACAGCGTGCGGCAAGAAGCCTGAACGCAAACTTAGTTATATTACAAGTCAGATGAACATAAATAGTCTACGTTCAAACATGCGTACGCACGTCTGTGCTGTTTTTAACTAAATGAAACGTTATGGTATGGCACCCGATTGAGCTTATCGCAACCGTGAATACAAATCTTTGAACGAGTAGTTTAGTATGCGTTAACTATTACTTGTAATAATAGTTCTCTGAGTTGAGACCTAGAACATGTTTAATATTTATTATATTGTCGTAGTGTGATTCGAGTGATCACCATAGATCATTATAATGTTTGCTCATGCATCGTCTTGTAAATTATTGCATTCTGTAAATATAAATAAGTATTTGTACAATGAAGCTTATATCTTTATCAATGTACTGTAATGTCGGCAAATTAGGTATGTTTGAAACTGAAATAAAAGCTTATGTTTTCCAGACTTGAGTCGCGAAATTATATTTCTAGTAACAATGAAAGTGATATTGCTTCAGTAAATATAAAGATATGAATTTTTCACCACCATCTCCCAGAATGGTTGGGTGTAAAGTTGTTGATTAAACCATTCTTGTCATATAAATGCGTTTCTGCAAATAGCATTGCATTTATGTTGTAATACATACATATAGGTAAAATAAAGCATTGTCAACTCAACACAAGGCTTGCTAGTTTTGAACATTTTGGCCCCCGAAATGATATCCTCCGATAAGAATCACAAAATATTCGAGCACTACCCAGCCCAATTATTGGAGGCTTCGGGCCGGGCCGAGTACGATTAAATAACGGGCGAAGTGGGCCGTAGAGAAAAATTTTGGCCTGTTTTGTCTGAATTTGTAACGCAATACCGAATACTGCAATCTTTCATGACCCTAAATGTCGATGTCTGTTCACCGTTTTGAAACGGCACATAGATAAAACGTCTCGATTTTATCCACGATATTTGTTCCACTAAAATGAAATTAGAAAGTTTAGATGTCCGAATTACAAAGTCTTGTAAAATGATTCGAAAGCCCAATAATTTCGTCCAGGTGGGGCGCAGAAAGTCTTATTATCCTTCAATAGCATGTACACAATTGTACATGGAAGTTAAGACACCTGTTCAGAACATACCGACGATGGAGGGTGTCATATATATTTCTGTTATAGCCATTTCACCTGTTGTGATTTACTTCTTCTATATTGTGGTGACGTAACACGCAATATAGCTGTTGTTTCGCCAAAGTCGTTATTGAAATATTACAATAGTAATGATACGCAGCCAACGTTCACATGCACCGGCATTTTATATAAAAGCAATAATTAAGTTTATTTTAGTCTAAAACATATTTATTACCCATTTCGCATGCAAAGTTTAGAAATTTCTTGCAATAAATACACATTATACCAGGGACCATATGCACTTTCATCGAAGCCACGCGATGGTCCCTTGCGAACAAATCGATTGCAATGTTTTTTGATATAAACTACGTATTGACACCATATGCGTAATAACGCTGTGTTACAGAATTTTTATGGCATTGGCAAAGCGCGAAGTATTACATAGAGTATAAAAGTGTGAAATCAATATTGAAAATTAAAAGCATCCAGAAAGGCAATTTTATAACGGTGAATGTTTTAGTTTCGGATTTGACCATCATAATCAACAAGGGATAACATTATGATTAAAACTGTATCATTTCGTACAAGAATAATGACTGACTACTTTGTGCTAAATTGCTTTTGATTAATAACGATAGTCTGCCGGCGGTGGCCTGTGGCCAGTCATTATCCAATATTAATACACGCTTACAAGAATGTCACATCACGTTTTGTATATGACTTGTATCTGAAAAGCGTTTTTAGTTCCATGATCATCTAATCCCTCCATCTTCCTCGCTACCCTATGAACAAATGCTGTCAATGTTCATGCATATCTGCAGCATACTTAGTGTCCGGCAAGCAATATCGCCAATCAACAGCCATAAATAACCCGTAACTGGGACTAGTCAACACTGCTGCAAACTCAATAGCACAGGCCACTGATATAACACAATGTTCACAAATGTAGAGTCAATTCATTCAACATACTACACACAGCTGAAGGTAGCCCCTACGTTTCAAGTATTTATTTTATAATGCAGGGTATCATAAACATGTATACTTTAATGATACATCTAACATACCAACATCACGTGGGAAGGCAGTGAATAAAGGTTATTATTAAATTATTGTGTCTACAAACAGGCAACTTCTGACATAGTTTAACAGATATTTTCGGCATTTCTCGAAATTTTGTATTACTCTATCATTTGTATCATTTAAAGCAGAAAACTGGTTTATTGAACAATATAAATGTTATGGTAGTGTGAATTCATACAATGCCTATGTGTTACCGTTGTCGCTATGAGTTTGCACGAAGTTAACGCTTGGTTCTGCTACTCTTAACTATCCTGCTTCGCTTCTAAAATAAATAGAGCTGTAGGTAGAATGTTTAAATTTACCAATTGAATAATGAATAATTTCCTTTAAGATTTGTTCAGTTCGGAATGTATAAATATACTGTAACAGGTTTGTATGCATATATTTAAGATATCACCGAAGCTTTTTGTTGAAATAACGTTTTTAGAAGGTGTTTGAATGTTTGCTAGAAAATGTTTTAATGCTTGCTTAATGGTATCTGATTGAGTTTACCGTTTATTAGAAATATATAACATTATCGTTGTTAAATAAAGAAGATTCATGTGCATCGTCGAACACAGGATATACTGAAGGCAGCATAAGCGATGGTCCTGGCTTACACAGCAGGTAATTACAAAGCCAACCAACGATTCAAAAATATACTTGTCTTCAATTGTTTACTGACGTTGACGGACCGCAGCGTAACGATTTTCTTTTGAGACAAGTGGTTTTACAACGTCGCACGCTGCCTTTAAATCAACTCCAGTACCATTTCGCGATGGTTTGATGGATGATTTACTTAAAACCATGCTATATATTATATTATATATTTTATGTGATGTGACATATTTTGCAATAATTTGTTGATCTGGTTACATTTACTAATTTGTTATTTCATAATACAACGGCAAGATGATGCCTCGTACCTGCAACACACACGCTGATTGAATTTAAAATAAAAGTTCACAGCTAGAGATAAATCCTCTTTCGAACATGTCTGTGATATATTTCCAGATATTTGACATTACAAGTAAATATTACTTGCGGATTAGTGTAAGAAACCCGTTTTAGGCTAACAAACCAAAAATTGTTAAATTTAATTTTTTTTAGTTTTTGAAATTTCTTAGCTAATAATTCTCAGTGCTATATTGGTTAATGACGCTGCGCTTAGACGAACTATTAGCGTTTGCCGACAGTTGTGAGCGGTCACTGTAAATTGTCGCTAAATTTTGAAAAAATAACTGCCACAGAAATTGTGTCACTTTTAGAAAACCTGCTACAAGAACTGCATCACGTTTAGAAAAACTGCTACAGAAGCTGATTCACTTTTAGAAAAACACCCCATAAATCGTGTATATTTTTGGAAAATATTATGTATAAATATGCCACGTTTATAAATACGATAAAGCTTGTGTAGCAACTTTTTAAAATATTTCTACACACGTTGTAAGAATGTCATGGATATATTCTAAGATATTCTGACACGCGGTTAACAATTGAAATACTACTGCCAAGGCGTTCCCAAAAGAGCGGTGCTTAAAGAAACAGATTCATTCTTTGCGGAAGTTTCCTGGAGACGGTGCAGCCAAACACTGTTTCAAATCATGCAGCATCCACATTCATTTGCATGCAATGACTACACAGTAGTTGGGAGTTTTCATGCCAAAATGAACCAAATCGTAGATGCAGACGTGACCTACTCGCTGATGGCATACAGCGTCACGCCATGTGCTGCAAATTTCCCCAGTATTTTTTATTGCGATAGACCATTCATTTAGATACTTTTATGATGTTTTTTGGTCCATACTTGCGAGCGATTTGCAAGTTTTATTCATGTCATGTGTATCTGGCCTTAAGTTCGGCTCCTGTGGGTGTTTGATAACCTGTCAATTACTTCAAAGTATGCCTAATACCTCAAATTTTCTCTTTAGAAGTCCAAAATTTACACTACTGTGGTAAAGGAGGATATTTCAACCCAATCTTGATGCAAGATGGCACTTCCCTATCTCATTTTCCTGAACTATATTTCCCCTGTCGCTGTTTATGTCAAGCTTGCGTTCCGATATTCGTAGCAATTTTGTAAGACTCTGTGTAGCAGCTTTTCCTAAAAGTAACACAACTTGTGCAACTGTTTTTACAAAAGTGACCCAGCTTGTGCAGCGCTTTTTGTAAAAATGACAAAATATATGTAGCAGTTTTTAATGTAACAACTTGACTGTAGCAGTTTTTATAAAATTGATACAGTTTCCGTAGCAATTTCTCTAAAAACGATACAGAGTCTATAGCAGTTTTTCTAAAAGCGACACAATTTCTACAGCAGGTTTATCAAACAATTTGTCACAATACACAGTGACTGTGAATACTGCATAATGCGGTTGCGAATTTAGTGAGTTTTACTGATCTCAGATTTAGTTTTCCTCGTTAATGATCTCATAAGTTTCTTCGGTCTTGAATGCTATAATAGTTGTCAAAATGTGATTAAGCTACAACATGTCCGGTACTATTAATATTGATAGCGAAGCGTATGACAATTTATTGCCTCGAGGATAGTTAAGTCGGGAACCTTGCGTTATGGTATAATCCTGGAAAATAGCTTCATATTTGACATTGGAAATCTCATTTGAATTTCGTTGGGCAAAATATCAGAGTATTCTAATCAAACATTTCTACGTTTTTCTAAAATAAGACTCATTAAGTTGAGACGTCTATAGCTAGTAAAAGACGAAATCCCCCGGATACAAGGTAAGATCAAGAGGCATGTCCCTCTGCTAACCCTTCAGCAGCCACGCGATAGCTAATGCCCACTAATTAGTGCCATTGCCGCTACCCGGAGCACTAATTGAAGTCATCTTATAGCTTTCCGCAGGCACAAGTGCTCAGTAGCGTCAAATTGGATTATTCGGTTGTAGTGATTTTGGTTCCTGCTATTTAAGCATCATTTTTTGATAAAATAAAAATATACATAGCGCTTTACACTGGGTGAATTTTCATGGTCGGCTCACCCAACTACAATTCAAAAAGTTGGGTTTTAGAAATCAATGGCACCAAAATAAGAGCCTCATTCAACTTAGAATATTATGACAAAACGTTGTCGCATAAATTGAAATTAAATATCACATTAATATTGGTGACGTCTTGAACCGGTTATGTAACCGTTTCATAATAAACACTTGTCAATTAGCATGTACGGTACTGCGTTGAAACTAGGCATAGTGTTTATTAGGTCACATATGGTCGGCTTACATCAGATCACATATTTATCGAAACCGGCATGCTACTGGTCACTACATCAACCACATCTAAATTGACCAAGTGGCCATCCCTATAATTACCGACAACTGTCAAAACCTGCAACGCATCAATCCCATGGAAACTAAAAAAGTAATATTAATGCGTACAAAGTACAAAGAAAATAATTGAGAGATGTTTATGTAAAATAGTTAAACGAATTATGTAAATATGACACATGATTGTGATCATTTGTTTGATATGACCAACAGTAGATAAATTTTAAAAATTTAAGATTGGATTTCTAGGAAAAATAGTTTTTTGCGCTACCATTATTTTACCTGCCAATTTTAAAAGTTGACGTTTCTAGTAATGTTTGCCATTGTTTACGTAGAATTTTGTGGACTAGTATTTTGACACAATGGCCGTTATGCTTACTAATTGCTTTAAATGTATTTTTAACAGTGTTCCTTTGGCTAATAGTGCACCTCGGTACTCCAGAAAAAACAAAAGTATGTGTACAACCCCGCCTGGCCTGCAATGTAAAGTGAGCACAGGACTATCAATAGTCGACAAGTAATTCATCATATAGTTAGCACTACAAATTGGGTGCCTGTGGATAATTTTCTTCAAATTCACAATAAGGTATTTGCTTAGATTCAAGGATTACATTGCATACGCGCAGCTAAAAGTGAGGGAATCAATCAGTTCATCGACATCTATCAAGTTGCTGAAGAAATAAAGTCCGATAACCCAGAGCATTACCGATTGCTTTCAACAGTTCCCATTGAGTACATCGATGATATCTATGAAGACGGTTCTCGTTTCGTACAAGTGGCTAAACATCCTGTTATAAAGTAAATGAATCACATTCATATTGATGCTGTTATACTGCTTTCGACTTTTGTTAGTTATCGTTAATTATTAGACACATGTAGTGAATGTGGGAATTTGCATTGCCAGTGTGCGAAATTATCTCTATAAATATGAAAGTCTGCTCCGAAATAGCTGAAGTTGCGTTGTCATTAAATGTTTAAAATGATGGCCAATTGTAGCTTTAAATTGGTTTTTTGACGTTCTAATACCGAATCAGGCGGTCTATATACATATTGATTCCAGCACCTGCCGAATAACGAATGGTAACAAATAATCATAGATATGTTCTGGCCCAAGATGGTGAATTTGAGTCATTTGTTATCTTGTATAAGGAGTTGTGCGCAAAATAACACTGATTTGTAGACTATGCTATTCATAAATGAAATGGGAACTCAAAAATTGAGGGGGCGCTAGGGGACAATTTCGGAGGCCGCCTTGCCGTAGCCATCCTTTTGTTGAAAAGCACCACCGTTCCCGCTCTTGCCGTGTCCTAGACTAGATGTATATGTAAAACAAGATGAGCCGTAAAACATGATTTATATTGTCTACGCGCTCTAGAGCTTAGAAATGATAAACAGCAACATTTTGAATTTTCGTCATACGATCGACTGTTGTAGAAGCTGTATTGTAATAACTGTGACGCAGCTGCATGGCGCAACTTCCTAACACCATGCCCGTACGACCCCGGCTATCATAACCTCAATGGCGGACCCTAAGTATTCTTTCTTAGCCACTTTCCTTGGTCAGACCCAAGAAGTTACGGAGCTTAGCAGGCCGCAGGCGCGCTTCACGGGGTGTGTTCGGACCCCGTCCGATTGGTTGCGCACGTGTCTAGTATCTCGGTATGATTGCAGAGGTCCCCCAGGGAGGTTGACACCGAAACCTGCTCACAGGTCATAATGTCAAGCCAATATTCCCTGTCCTAATCTACTGGAAGTTGATTTTTCTAGCGTAAACTAAAGTGAAATGCGTGATAAGTTTAGTTTTGCTGTGTAAATTTTGGGTTCTGCTGTGTTATCCTTAGCCGAACACTTTGTCCGTTGTAGCCATGTGGCCCCCACAGGGTTCCGACAGTCCCCGAGAGTTTAACGTCGGATTATCTATTTTGTAATGTGGTAATTTTGATTATGTTGATGCCTAGTGATAAAGTTTTCCTAATAAATTTTTACCCTTCGCGTGAGCGTGGCTATTAAGTCAGTAAATTTGCTAAGTAATTTGGTGGACCATTCTCGCCGTAGTATCATTACACAAACAGTTCAGTCTTGGCGGCCGACCGCTCGTGTCAGGGCTTGTGGTATTTGTGTCCGCAAGCCGTAGCACGAAGGGTCGGTCTGTCCAATTGGACGTCCTTATCGCGCTAAGAGTTCAACAACACGGGACGCGTCAATTGATTTTCAAGAATTTATTCAAAATTATGTACAAGGTCAGTTAACAATGGGCATCAGGCAAGGTACACATGTGAATACAACCGATGACAGTGATAATCTACCCGTCCGAGTATTCGTCCCCGTATCTAACGTGAAAGAGAAGGGGGGGGGCGCGAGCGAAGGCGTTCCCGGCAAGGCCGGACCGAAATCTATGGCCGAGGAGTTCATCGCCGACGGCAACCGACAGCTCGGGCCATGTGTTTCGGCGTGCTTCGAAGTTCGCTGTCAACAACGCGCGGCAATACATGCAATTCGAGCTACGCGGGGAAGGGAGGGGCTTCGGCATAGCGATGACAGGGCATGAATTCGGGCACGGAGAGAGAGCACGGGCCTACAGCACAGAATAAAACTCGATTGTGTTAATAAAATCGAATATGGTACAACGCATAACATTGTCCAGGCAACCGATTACTTATAAAGGTCAATGAGTACAAACTACCAATTTCGGTTCAACCACCGAGTCACCTATATCTCGGTCCGAAGCTAACATGCGATCCGCGTACATTTCCCGTCCTACACTTGCGGCCTAGCGTCCCTATCAGGTCACTTGTGCACTCCGTTCCGCAGCCAGGTTTTTCTCTAATTCTCCTATAGCCGTTGTCTCCGCAATTAGAGAAGTCCAACCGGGAGTTCGAGTTGTTTCTGGGTCCAGGAACTT
This sequence comes from Trileptium ribeirensis, assembly GCA_030248225.1. Lineage (NCBI taxonomy): Eukaryota > Metazoa > Nematoda > Enoplea > Enoplida > Thoracostomopsidae > Trileptium > Trileptium ribeirensis. The sequence goes on from JASANE010010448.1 coordinate 18,098, forward strand.
TTGCTTGTTCCGGCGGGAGATGGCCTTAATGTCTCGGGCTCCCATCTTCAGGTCCGAAATGTCTTGTTTCGCCTGTTCCTCGTCGAATAAATAGGTGACGAGGAGCTGGTAGCCTTGCTCCGTCGAGGCGTATTCGATGGGATATTGGGTGACGGTTTGGCCTAACGGAGCCATGTTTTAGAGTTCCGGCCAGTGTGTGCCTTTAGACAGGAATGTTTCAATCGGCGCACCATAGTTGATTGTGTAATACGGCACACGAGGTTGTTGAATTGGTTCCATGTCTTTGAATGATTTGATCCGGCGCTTCCTGCAATAGTATTCATCGCCTTTAGTGGCGGTTCTTGAGGGAGATTGGTAGCGGGAGCTCGAGCTTTCTGGGACAAGTTTCCTGGTGATTTGAAACCTACAAGCGTCTCTCGTGAGGCGGTCTGTTTTTTCGAGGAGGTCGGACCACTTCCAGTCCGACATCTTCAGGTCGTAATTGTCTTTGTCCACTGTCCTCGTCAGGTTCCAACTCCGGATGTGCGGATAGCATGTCCTCGATGTCCTGTTCGTCAAAGATGTCCCTAAAAGGTTCGAACATGTCGTGCCGTGCACGAGCACTACCAGATGGGTAATCCATCGGCATAACGGGGTCACGATGTCGAGTCGGTGGAGCGAGGGGTATAGTCCGTCGAGCTGGTGTCGTAACTTTAGGTTCCAATCGTCGGGTGTCCAAACGTGGTATTACGACTCGGGCTTCTTCTCCGTGTGGTATGTATTCTTCATACCAACGACAACGGTCCCTGGCTTGTCTATGTGGCTGTCGGCGAGTAGGTTGAGGGAGTTCTTCCCTCTCTTGAATTTGGTGTGCAGAGGGTCCCAGCTCGGGAGATCCTTCACTCTCCTCTGTTGGAGGATCGAGTTCAAAGTAGGGCCTTCGTCGGGGTCCCGGTAAAAGTTGACTAAGAGGTACCTCATCCTCCTCGTCTTCCCAACTAACTTGTGATTGAGCTCTGGCTGGGGTCGGTCTGCGTGATTTGGCGCGTGATGGTCGACTCAAAACCCCCTTGAGGGTGGAGGGAGCGCTGCGCGGCGGCGCTCTTCCCTTCCTCCCAGTAGAGGAGCCTTTGGTTGATTCGCCAATGGTTGATATTGTCTCATCGTCCTGGTCTACAGTCCGCGGTCGTAATGGTTTCGGTCGACCGCCTTCCGAAAATTCGGAAGGTCGGCTCTGTTTACTTGTGCTTTGCTTACTGGCTTCTCGTTGTCGCGCTAAACTTTCAATGAATTCTGCTACAATCCCATCGGCTGCTATTTGGTCTTCCGATGGGATGTATTGTATGGGAGATCCCCTTAGGTATTCCATTAGTTCAGTTGCATCCTGTATTTCTCCTCGGGCGCGGGCGGCTTCCTCTCTCTTCCTCCTTATTTCTTGCATTTCCCATTCCCACTGCGCTAGCTCATTTTGTCTCTGGATGGTCCATTGACCGAAGGATGGTACCTGTGGGTCCTTAGTTCTACGCTCCCCTAGGGGTGACAATAGGGGAGGGATTTTCCACCGGTGGGGTGGTGTCGGAAAATCGGCTGTTTCCGGTGAGGTATGCGTCTGCTAGTTAATGGGAATGACTGGTTGTTCACTAGTCGGCGCGGGAAGCTCAGTTCTCATTTCGTCCTGCTTTTAGGCTTAGGTTTCGGTGTTGGCGCGAGTTCGAGTGGAGGTTGGCTGGTTACTGGGACGGATCGTACGGGTTGTGAAGCAA
>JASANE010010449.1:0-62261 GCA_030248225.1 Trileptium ribeirensis
TTTAGTTACATTTTCCTGTACAGACGCATAGAGTGCCGGCTTCATTATGCTCAGTATGCCGTTCTCTACCGACATTAATCATTTCTGTAACTTTGATTTTTGATTTTGACTGACGCCTTACCAATATCAGGATCCTGCCCATTCAGTTTTCGCTTGTATGATTAGATTAATCGAAAAGCTTTGGATCACTCAGACCCAGTTCACATCCCCATGTTAAATTGTAACAAGCTTCCGCTATATACTACCTTTTGTTTTCAAAAGCTCGTTTAACAAGCCCAAGTTATTAGAAAACTTCATCAAATTTGTTCGATACGTTGTTTTAAACGCTTTCCCAGATCTCAACCAGTCGATATTGTTTTTCCGAATCAGACGCGACTTTTTATTGATAGCTTTCTGAGTTTTTGGACAATATTCCAAATGTACAGTTGCTGGTGCGGCAAAATCTTGAGGTAACAACATTTCCAACATAAGTAATATTTCTCTGTACAATTAAAACACTTATCATAAATCTTCAATCCAACTCAATAATGATTCGAAAACAGGCTTGTTTTCCCGAAGAAAGTCAACACCGGCAGTTGACTTGAAACTTGAGTTGCGTTTTGTGCTATACCTAAAATAGCAAGATCAAACGCACACAATACACACATACTTGTAAATGTCCCCTGACAGATCTCTCTGTTGGTAGTACTATTTTGTTTTTATACTAATGAACTCACATACTTGACATAACGGTTCAGGTTGCGTAGTCCTCGGTCCCAGAAGCTGAGCCTGGGTCATTCTGGAACAATCCATGGGTTCCGTGACCATCTCCAAGGCTTGTTGATAGGGCGTAATATTTTTCGGCAGATGAAACCATTTATGGCGACATCCCCTGCAGTTTCCTCTCTGCGGGATGCCGATGTCAATATCCAGCTATGCATCCAACAGTAACACTATATCAGTCTTATAGCAAGATAGACAGTGGTACTCCAGTGAACTCAGGCGGTTCTCGCGGAGGAACCGGTTGTCCATTTCCGAGAGATTGTCGCCAAATACGATGCTGCGCCCTTCGGCATCCTTAATATTGTCACATTGACCCTGACCCTGTGCCGCATCCACACAACCATTTTAACCGAATAAAAGTTCGGCGCATAAATGCCCATAAACTCGAAAGTTACTTCTTAATTTACTAAGTGTCGCAGGAACCCATAAGTAAACGGGCCGAATGATATTTGCCCGCGCAGCGGCGTTACATTTTCGAGCTGTACCTGAAAACACTGTGGCGGGAGGCTAACCAAGACCGGGTGTTGTGGCGCAACATATATTTCTTAAAAGTAACACATATTGCCACGACCGACATCAACAAGCCACACATTGTAATGTTCCCGTTGCGGGATCGATTTGATTTCTCGTCGCAAAGGTTGGCCTGTGATAACGACGACACAACCTTTGCGCACCTGCCCTCCTCTTGTTCCATCACTACCAACTCATGAGCTGGAGGCATACACACATTTATTAAATCCATATAGTACTTTTTCTTGGTTAGCGATACCCAAATTTTGTACTTAGCTTCCGCCGCCTCTACCGTAGCCCGGTGTTTGGTCCCCGGGGCTATCATTCGTCGGGGCGTATAGGTTGATTTGAACAACGGATTGAACCCCGCGCTAGTGCTGATTGCGGCGAAGTTTTCTGTTTATTGCCATCCGAGTCATTCATGCTTTGTTGCGTGGAAGTCGTTTTTCTAAAATAAACAAGTAAACTAGACGCCACTTGTAGATACCAGTATGACTGATAATTTATAGTCCGGCCTAGTATGCTGCACAGTGTTATTCTAGTATTAGCCCTACTAGATTCAAGTTAAGCATCGTAGTGTTGTCTTTTTCTACAGTAAATAGATTTATGTCACGTAAGTTGCTTAAGGGTTGGCCGTCTGACACTGTGCTTGTTTCATTTGAAGATGTTATCAGGACTGTGATAGAACCATGCGCATTGTTTTTGGTGCCGATAATTGACATATCACTGCCTTGGCAGCATCCGAACTGGTGTTGCTTTCCAATATTCTACTTGCTAACCTGTCATTCTGTTCTCTCAACCGATCAAGTTCACTTTTTAAATTAACCATAGCTACTCCTGATGGCGATTGTTGCAAATTTCGACTGCTTTGGCTCAATTCTCGCGTATTGAGAAGTTGTTGCGTTGCGACCAATGGTGTTCCATGGCATTGATTCGATTGAGGTGTTTGATTTGTAGATCTAAAACTGTGCGGTACTGGCCAACCATGATTTTGAGGACCCCGAGAATGCAAAAAATTTTGGGGCGTCCTATTAGGAGCGCAAAGGTTACTTTGATATGATCTGTTAGAAAATATTGGTCTTCGTTGGGGACAATTGAACTTGATATGACCAAGTTTTCGGCAGTAATCACATCTTATACAAACCATCAGGTGTCATGCTGTCCCTAATGACTTCAGAGCTTAGCTTTCATTTAAATTTGTCATTTTCTGACCTAATCTTAATAGTTGTTATAACTTGTCATAATATTCTGTTCAACTTGAATATATCCTCCATCGTTTTCTCCAATCCGCTTGGAGCATGTCTTTTGACGTTCGCCGCTAAAAGTTCGTTAGTACAACGCGTTAGTTCCGAAGACGTATCCAATCGATCATAGCACTTTTGCTCGCATAAACGCACTATCGCCGCCTGAAAAGACATGAAACCCGATGTCATCACAAACATCTTAACTGACCCTTTCAGCCCATTCAAAAAGTTATCCATCGCAACTTTTAACATCAAGGCTAGGATATGCTTTCCGCGCCAATGGCTCTATATCTCAACGGGTTCTGTCGGTTCCTGGGTTCTCGTTCTTAGTTGAATCCTGTACTGATTGTTTATTTCCTTAGGTATTAAGAGCTCCTTAAGCGATGTTCGGCGTAGGATATGCTTTCCGCGCCAATGGCTCTATATCTCAACGGGTTCTATCGGTTCCTGGGTTCTCGTTCTTAGTTGAATCCTGTACTGATTGTTTATTTCTTTAGGTATTAAGAGCTCCTTAAGCGATGTTCGCTCAATATTGTAGTTTTTCTGCACACCCGCTGGAAGGAACTTCCGTTTCCTAGCAGCCTCATCTCTCAAACTAGCTGGTAGCATACGCGCTATTACTGGTTCATGCCATTGATTTGCCAAAACAACCCTCTCAAAGGTACTCAGCCATTCCTCGAATTCGCCACTGAAATTTCCTGAATATAGTGGCACATTTGTGATTTCAATAGTTCTGCGCTCGTAATTAGTTCATCTCATTGTGTTATCTTCTGCTGTTGTGCTATCAGAACTGCCTCCATGTACACTCATACTTTGCTGTTCATGTTTTGTTTCCTTATTCCTGTGCTCACGCGGACCACCAGTGTGTCTCCTATACAATTTGCCAACAAGCGCTAAAAAAGGGTTTAACTCTTTCTCAGTATCCCGTTTGTGCTACTACTCTTAACTCAACTTCACCACTTTTAAATTTTGCTTGGATCATAACACAATCCACAAAATAAATTGCTAGCAATATTCTCAAACTAACGCTTATATGATTTGTACTTATGCGCTACTGCACTCGTTCCAGGCTTGCAGCACCAAAATCTAGCCCACGTGAGCTTTGGGAAATTGATACTCGTAATCGACGCTTAATATCCTAAGCTTACTTATACTTAAATTTTAAAGCAAAAACGTTTATTTAAGCAAACGTTAAATAATTATAGCAAAATAAGCATAAAAGGTGGCAGAGCCACTTGCCCGACTGGCAGCAACCTGTAAGCAACTGAGGCCTCAAGACAGCTGCTCAGCCTCTTAAATACTCTAATTTCTGGCAATTTAGCAAAATCAAAAATATAAACAAAAATCTCATTTTAACTCAATTTTGGAAATGTTTTGAATTAGCTTTGATTTCCTACAATCCACACCCAAAAATGAATCCAATTTAAAATTCCACTTCATACTCAAAATGCACATGGCAATGCAAATTCACTCATACACAGTGAACAATATATGCAAGAATAAATGCAAAAGTGCAGAGCAATGTTGGACAAATTTTAATCAAAATATAAAAGTCACAGCCCTGTATAGAAAAACCATGACAAAATTAACTGTTTTTCGCAATCTCCAGAACCAAATTTTCAATTTCACATTGTCATGTGCCGCACCCAAGATCTGGATTTACGCACGTTATACACATGACAATGACATACACAAAAGCACACTTATGCACAAATTTTAACCATATTAATTTCCAGTAGCAATACACACATTTTACACGACAAATTCGACACCAAAAATTTCCATAAAAATTACTGAAAAGCATAAACATTATGCACATTGAGTAGTTACTTAAGACAAAACTATTACTACAAATATATGCCTATATTGGTGATGAACGGCACCGCAAAAGTGTTTCGCGGCCGTAAATATGCTGACCGTAGTCCATGTAGGATTTCGGCCAAATAACAAACGCAAAAATAACGAAAAATTCAAAAATACTGAAAAAGTGCATAGGCAAAAATAAAGAAAAGTTGAAAATACAGAAAAAATGCACAGATTTCGCCTAGGGATTCGAACTCGTAACGAAAGTGTAAATCTCTATCCAGACGACTAACGAAGACCTCAAATGTTTGGAAACTGACATGCAGAAAAGAACAAATTTTACATGTTTTCATCATTTGTAGGACTGCATATTAAAAAGCATAGCCCAAACCTATTGTTTTCGACTTTTATATAGGATCTAAATTATAAACTTTGCTTTGGACTTTTGTCAGAATTGTGCAAGATATTTATGGTGAACCTAGTTGAAATCCACTACCCCACTTCCGAATATTGGGGTTTCAGATCCTTTATCGACACCAGAGGAATGGGTACAATTTTTAAAGACACTACTTAAATGATTAGTTGAGATGTTATAAAAATCAGTTTTGTGGGGGGACATATGTCAGTTTTCGTTCATGACTAGGAATATTAAATTAGGTTGAAACAACGGAATTACACCGATTACACTGTTACAGAGTTATGATGATTAAAACATGCGTCGTGAATTATTTACACTAGCTGTGTGATCTTAACTAAATGAAACGAGGCTATAATTACCTACGGTAGTTAGGAATACAATCTAGTTTGGCGCTGTTTTTGCGGATACCTAAGTCAAAAGTAGTATTTCGAACACTGCACTTAGAAAGTGTGCAATCAGCAGCCAGCACTGCATTTTATATAAATATTTATTCTTCGTAAAAGTATATATATTTTAAACAATTTTCAGCTTCGGAAAGCAACAAAATGAAAATGCAATGTTATATTTCTCATGTTGCCTTCCAGCAATAAAATATAAAATTGTCAAAATTAGAGTTATACAAGTTGAATAATTTTACTTTTAACGATCATTGCATGATATCATCAGCAATAGCTGAAGATCAAATTTGTACATTGTTAACTCGCATAGAATTGGTGACATCGTGCTGATGTTAAATTAAAACTATATACGATTGCAAAACAGCTTAGAAGTGAATTCGTTTGTTCAAATTTTAAGCTGACAATTTGAGTTCAAAATTTAATAACAAATTTTGATTTGAATAAAATTTAATCAAATTTCGGCTGTACATCGCAGTGCAAAACTTGGGAAATGGCGTTGCTTCAAAATTTGGAAGCGCTTTTTGAGGGGCGCAACAATAAAGAAACTGGGAGGTCGATCATAGTTCTCCCAAAATTATGTCGCCGGAAAACGGTCTCCCCAGCTTTTTCCCATACGCACTCATCAACTTTTGACTATCATACTAGGCCCTTTTGTTATATTTTATTATATTTTGTTTCAATATCTTTTAATATTGTTTATGATAATGCTTTGTTCTCCAAAAGTTTGAACATTGTATTGTTTACGCGTTCATATTTACAAAAAATGGTAAAAAGCTGACCAAATGTTCAAAATTTTTGTAAATATAAGCTGAAAATTGATCAATTGAAAGGTACTTTCACTGATGCCGCTATTTCAAATTAATTTCGGTTTTAAGTTACACCTATTTTAGCCTAATTTTTGATAACAGATTATCTGTCAAATACTTACCGCTAATTTTCGAGGATAAACAAGTAGCAATATCAAGAAAAGTCTGTATATTTGATTCATATTTAATTTGTCAGCTACAATTATTCTTTATAGCATAAATAACACATATTTGAGAGACGTACAGAAGTACGATGCTAATTTTTTACTCAAACTTATAGCCTGCTCTTAGATCGCTGCATTAACGCCATTTGAAGTTTGATATCCCTGGGATACTTGTGTGGTGTACCATAAAAGCTAAACCAATATGAAATGAATAATCGTTTGCATATGGTTAACAATTTACATTTACGTTATTAAAACCCGGCATGCGTTTACAACGGTCTACACCACACTATACAACAGTATACGTATGCTGGGCATCGGTGGTAAAAGCCCTCGGCCGCAGGCCAAAGATTGGCACACCGCCAATCGTTAAAGACCTCACATCCGTTGGCCAGAAAGTCCGTAACAATTTCCTGCTGTTGACAGTTGCGAAAGTCGTTGGTCACGTTAAGTCACACCAAGTTACGGGCCGTCGCTTGGCTGGCCGCGGCCTATATGTTTGTCACTGTATAGCAAGTGAATTATGAACCACGCTACTGGCACTTTTTGATAGATATATCATACTCTATAAACATGCAAGGTTTTTGTACCATCTAGTACCATCTTGTCACATTTAAGCATACAACAATATATATGTTTATTATTAAACTAATATGCGTCGATGTTTAATGATAGACCTCACAGGCGGCCGTGGTCCCAGCACTTATATAGTACAGTCTTGCTATAGTCAGGATAGGCGTAACGTTCGGTACTTGCTACAGTAACCGTCTACAACCTTCCGAAACAGATCGATGTTTCGAACAAATGCTGTTGAAACGTTTACGAAAATTAAATTACATATCGTAACGAGCGAAGCTTCTTGGCAGGCAAACGTCCATTTGCCGTCGCCCAGCCGTTAAGCCGTCACCCTGCCGTTGGTATTCGGCTGACCGAAAGTTTTATCGAAACCGTCTGATGCCCAGTACTAGTATACAATGAATTAAATGATGTATGAGATGCCGTCAAACCTATAACAGTGGTGACTATTATATTTTTACATACGGGGTGCTGACACCACATATAAACGCAGTACACAAGGAGTGAAAAATAATGATACATGGTCGTAGGTGAGGGTGATTATCCGTCTGACTCGGAACCGCACGATCCCCGACCCTTCCCCCCGCCGATGCACACCATCCCCGAACACCGAAGGCTCGCGAAAATTTTTAGCAAAAATAAGCACAAATTGGGAGGAGGAGCAAAATCGTGTAAAATTGGCAAAAATTAAGGAAAGTTTCGAGTTCCTAAGAATTTCGAAAATTTATCTGCCCGCTGACCAGCTGATCCACCGCTATCCTCCGTGAGAAAAACATGTGGCCAAAAACATACTATAGCTAATACCATAGACGGAACTGGGTCACTGTATTGTGACCGGTGACTCGGCTGTGATAGTGACCCGCTCATGGCAGTGACCCGATGACTTAATGACACGGTCACGATACTGACCAAGTGATAGGACAATTCCTGAGGCAGCCAAAGTACAGTAGTATAATAATTCTGCGAATTCGTAAAAAACGGTTTTGGAAAACAGTTTAACATTTTTTGGCACACCTCTATTACAGACGGATTACAATTGCGTTTTCTGTAAAGGTATTTGCCTGCGACTACAGTCCTAGACAAAAGTATGTAGGTGTTAAAGTTAAATGTATGCAATTTTCATGTGTCTTAAAAGTAGTTTAATCATCATGTAAAGCCATTTGTGTTTTCAAGCCATTTCAAGCAATTTGGAATTACTTGCCTATGAAACGGATGTTAAAAGAAACACATCTGACGCCTAGGCCTTTAATCATACAGCATATTTAAAAATAATATGGTGTAGTTCTCACCACACCATTATCTACGCTAATATAGCCATATAATCTATGTGGTTGAAAGTTGTGTGGCTTCAGTAGAAGATATATACAACGTAGTGGGTTCTAAAGGGACCGAAGGTCCGACCCGATGTACACATGTGCAGTCAATGTCAGCCGGCATAGTATAACTTTAAGGCAAAACTAAAAAAAGTGAGGGAAAATGTGTAATAATTGAAAAGTGATGTTGGAGAAGTTTTAATGTTTCCTCACGCCACCCCTCTTTTCGCTGCTTCACAAATATGTTTGGCTAATGGGGCGGGAAGCCACCCCCTTATCCGCGCCTAATCAGGATATATGAAGTTTAAAATCATTTGAACATTTCGTGTTATCCTTTCTGCGAACTCTAAACGGTTTAAAACATGTGGTAGCGAAACACATGGATCGTAGAACATAAAGATCGGCTGAGTGGTTATAGAAGGTCAATGTTAAAACTCAAGGAGGAGAATAAAATTTGTTCCACAAAAATTCAAATTACGGGGTCTTGTTTACGCCAGGAAAATTACTGTGTGTGGGCTACTCACAAACTTTCAAATTGCCACTCACAAACTTTCAAATTATTGGGTAATTACTGTATTATAAGATAAGTGCCAAGAACATTACTGGGTGCATGAAATTTTGCAGCACCCACAAATTTAAATAACAAGATCATTTTAAAAATGTAAGTTAATAGACAGGCGAACAAAAAAGACAGATAGACGCTGCACTTTGAGGTCCTTGGGAAATCTACAGAACCAGTTTTTATTTGCTTTTCCTTTTCCGATTTACTTGTTTAGCTCTTATTTCCTAATCTTATCTTCTAAATGTTTGCTTATAATTCGAGATAACGCTAATACGATACTATTGAACAATAGTTCACGCGCTGTAAAAACTATGATCAAGATATTCCTCGGCTGCAAGGGTTTAGTATACGGTAACAGTGACACTTGAGCTGACTTGTAACAGCAAAATGCTTTATTTACTCCTGTTAATATTATTTGTTATTAAAACTGTAAACTAGAATCACGTTAAATTAAGCACGCCGCATTAATGGCGGATTTGCAGTGAAAATGCGACCAACTACCCATTAAAACGTTTATATGTAGTAAAATGTTTATTAAACCAAGATTTCAACTCATTTAAGGGTGTCTCAGCGTGTTTGCTTAAAAAATTTCTTTAAAGTGATATTTTTACTCTGCAGGCAGGTCACTTAGACTTAGCTAGACACGCTGTATAAACCTGAGCCATATATTGAAATCCTCCGACAAAAGATCGTGTTTTGTTGCGGAAAAATTTACAATTTACAATTAAAAATATACTTTACATTGCATAACAGCATTTAATAACTAGCGAAAACACGGCACAGTGTAGTAAAAATAACGAAACAGCGTATTTTACCCCTGCAAGATGACAATTTAACAACATCTCTAGATAATTTTGTCACAAACGCAGTAAATTATTTGCATAGTAAATTTTAAATACTAAAACGAGACACAGTCGCCCGCCTACGAAGGACAGCCGCAAGCGGCAATGAACGTTACAGAATCGAAAGCCGCAACAGTTTTCGTCACCAGTGATGTATAATTCTACAAGCGCATATTACGAAGCGTTGTGTTAACAAGAGCGAGCAATGCAAGTTTTCGCGCAACATTGCCACGTCAATGTGTTTCTTTCCTCATGTAATCGTATAAAATTTTGTTTTTCTCAGCAAATAGATAATCGTAAGCTTAAACTTCCTATGCCTAAGTTTAGTCTTGATTTGTAATTAAACTTAAATTTTTTTGTCCTATTATACTCGCAGTTGCATGGACCAAAAGCTTGACATGATGCAACCAAAGATCGTAGAGCGGTGTTTGGGCGCACGTGTGATGTGATTCATTTACCTGATTCTTAACGAACCAAGCAACGGCTAGTAGATCAATAATTCGCCGGTTTTCGTACCACCGCTCGCAACAATACAATATGGCATGGATTCCCATCGTCTGCTCGAGTTTGTGAAACATTGCACGATTAAATTAATAGTTCGGGCATAAAAAGATTTAAGACAGTTTAGGCTACCAGGACATTTTAAATCATTAAAAACACAACCATCATTTTAAAAACCTATAGCTAAGAACAAATCTGGTAAACCCTGATGTGTATGCGGTAGAGATGGGATGCTTTGCTCCAGGCTCCCACCCGACTAGAGTCCGGGCAGAGCCGAGCTGACAGCATTGTTTTCCAGTACAGCCGACTCGACATCTTGGATCTCGAATCTTAGATCTCTGCCCCGTGCCGAGCCGTAAGAAACACTCGGCTCGGCTTGTGCACATCACGACACAAATTTTTGAATTTAGCGGCTTTTCTACTAAAATGTCAATTTTCTAGGGCAGGGTTTGTTCCGATCATCGCAACATTATGGCATACAACATAGTTCCAAGGAAAAGTTTTTGTGATGAAAACAGTATATTGTTGGGAATCAACATATTTATTATAAAACATATCATACAAATTAGTTATTTTTACCCGAGAGAATTGTTTTTAAATTATTTGCTTTGCTTCGTATCGCGCCATACATACTTAAGTTCCGAGGTCCGGCAGGAGGGAGGGGTAGATGGGTTCTCAGGGGGATGCAACCCTTTCGGCTCGCCTAAATATTCGCCGCCTGCGGCGCTGCTGGGATCTGCGTACCTGCTAAAAGAGAAGAGGGGATAGATGATTCGCGCAAAAACATGGTCACAGGCCTCAGGGAATAACCCCCGATTCAGTATGTATGTATTAAGCCAATTATTACGTTTTCAGCACGCTAGCGCTTAATGTACACCCAAGGACAATTAAATGGAATCGTATTTCCCTGAGGTAATTACGTTTTTATTATTTTGTAAAAATAGCAATTTCACGTTTCATACAATTTCTACTTCTTTTTGCTAAGCATTCAAGTTCGCTGTATTTTAGAACACTGGTATTGTAGAGCGAGATCGAGTTCCCCAGAAATAAGTGGTTGATACAGCCACATTCGAAATAATACGTAGAAACCACGATGCATAGAGTGTGATGTATGCAATTCTATACATTGTAATGCAAAAGAGTTGCTTTGGCTTTACCCATCCAAGCACATGGACTTTGCCGATAAGCCGGAAAAATTGTCCAACAACACGGTTGGAGCACTAGTTTGGTAAAGATGAACATGGGTGCTGTGCCGTTCAGCAGTGTCGGTGTTATTTAGGTTCGTGGTGTAAGAACATAGTAGGTGCAGGACGTGCGCACGACATCGAGAGCAAAGTATCGCGGCAGTAAACTTAGCACATTTGAAGGGTGTCATACTCTTCAGGGAGCTTAAATTCATCAACTGGGTTTTCGTATATGTAGGTAATCTCTGTTTACGTGGTATTATTGTTGCATTCATTGTCATCGTTAGCGTTCCTCTTACTTTGTAAAACTGGCTCTCCTAACATAAGGCATTTTTCAAGTGATACTTCAATTAATGTGACCGTTAATTGCCCAAAAGAATGAATGTGATTGTTACATCTGCTACATTACGTCCATTTGTGTATCTATTGGTACATTTATGTTCATAATACAATTTGCATTCTCGAGCTTTTCGAGCCAGCCCGAAAAAAGTTGGCAACAAGCCGAGCCGACTTCTCATGGAACCAGCCCTAGCGGAGCTGAGCCAGGTAAAAGTTGAGTCGAGCTGAGCCCATTCTGAAGATGACGGCTCGTTGTAATCTGTAGTGTACGGTTAAAAACAGAAAATAAATGATAGCCGTAGATGCTCGTATGCTTGCAGGCTCCAGTTTAGCTCAAGTATAAGTTTTGTGCAAATGCAGTAACTTGGATTGTGGCTGAAGCTTTATAGTATCGGAAAACGTACCGCTTTCTTTTACTAACACTCAACTGAACACTGCGGCCGCGGACGTGGTATGTCGAGGACGAAGCATTTATTTATTTGTGGATGTCTTTCGACATAGTCATCGTGGCATTTTCAGGTATATATCATACGGTGCCGCCACAAATTCTGCCCATTGTTGTCCCGTCAGATAATTTAGGCCATTACATTTGTTCACAACTAGAAAGATTTATTTGTCGTGGGCAATTTTAAAATAGGAAATTTTGTTCAATTCAGTATACATTGTACCACTTTTACGTACATTGAAGTATGACCCTATCGATACAAAAAAGTGAAAAATATTTAGTACTCATACATATGAAAGGAAACACGTTAAAATGTAAACACAGTATAGAAAGTGTACTATAAGTACGATATTCATTAGCAAAGAAAAACAATAGAGAAGCAGTTATATTTCGCTACCAAATATCTAATTCTAAATTCTAAATGCATTCTTTCCAGTTTTTTTATGCAAATTTCCGTAACAGTACCCGGTGTATATATTAACTGCATCCTTCAAGACGCTGCCTGGCCGTTTTGCATCTAACCGAAGAATATGTAATGTCTTTTCCAAGCAGAAGTGCTGACGCAATAATTTCTACACCTGTGGCCCACTCTCAATCATCTAAATTTTCGTAACCGTCCTCGGTCTATATATTATGACGCACGCTTTAAAACGCCGCCTGGCCGTTTTGCGCCTCACCAAAGAATCTATGTCTGTTCCAAGCAGAAGTGCCGACGCAATAATTTCCACACCTGTGGCCCATTCTCAATCATTTAAATTTCCGTCACAATCTCCGGTCTATATATTATGCTGCATGCTTTAAAACGCTGCCTGGCCGTATTGCACCTCACCATAGAATATATAATATGTCTATACCAAACAGAAGTGCTGGTGCAATAATTTCCATACCTGTGGCCCATTCTCAATCATCTAAATTTCCGTCACAATCTCCGGTCTATATATTATGCTGCATGCTTTAAAACGCTGCCTGGCCGTATTGCACCTCACCATAGAATATATAATATGTCTGTACCAAACAGAAGTGCTGGTGCAATAATTTCCATACCTGTGGCCCATTCTCAATCATCTAAATTTCCGTCACAATCTCCGGTCTATATATTATACTGCGTGCTTTAAAACGCTGCCTGGCCGTATTGTGCCTCACCATATAATATATAATATGTCTGTACCAAGCAGAAGTGCTGGTGCAATAATTTCCACACCTGTGGCCCATTCTCAATCATACAAATTTCCGTCACAATCTCCGGTCTATATATTATGCTGCATGCTTTAAAACGCTGCCTGGCCGTATTGCACCTCACCATAGAATATATAATGTCTATACCAAACAGAAGTGCTGGTGCAATAATTTCCATACCTGTGGCCCATTCTCAATCATCTAAATTTCCGTCACAATCTCCGGTCTATATATTATGCTGCATGCTTTAAAACGCTGCCTGGCCGTATTGCACCTCACCATAGAATATATAATATGTCTGTACCAAGCAGAAGTGCTGGTGCAATAATTTCCATACCTGTGGCCCATTCTCAATCATCTAAATTTCCGTCACCCTCCCAAGTCTATTATATATTATATTGCTTGCTTTAAACAGCTGCTCGGCCGTATTGCGACTCACCATAGAATATATATGTGTGTTCAGGGGCGCTGGAACGATTTTATAAGTGGGGAGCGGCTACAGAGAGGCAGCGCTTTTTTAGCAGACCTCAGCAGACCAGAATTTTTAAGACATACATACCGGCAGTGTGGTTAAATCTCGATTTCGACAAGCTAGTATAAGGGGTCATGGCGCTCCGAGTTTTCAGGGGAGTAGCTGGGTCCGCGCAGAGGGGGTGGACGGGCAGAGAGTTTTAGGGAAGGTGCTTCAGAGGAGATTGCTGAAAAAGTTGCCGACCTCCCTCACAAAGCCCCCTTCGCCGAAAACAAATTTTTGCCAATTATCCTTAAATTTTTGCTAATTTACACCCTCATTTTCCCAAAATTTTCCCCCTGATGTGGGGAGGTGGTGGTTGGGTGTGGCGCACCAAGGGGAGGTGGAGTGGTACCTTCTGGGGTAAACCATGGCCTCGGGGAGGGGTCCGAGGCCTCAGGGGGTAGCACCAATGAACACCTGTTTCGGCTTGTATTATATATATCCATAACCATTCAATATCGTGAACGTGGCATTACAAATACCCTACAGCAACACTATTATTACACGAAGCGCCCTAAGAGCAAAGCATCCAATTATCATAAATATTTAAAAACAAGAAACGCTTGTTTTATAACGCAAGAAACATCATACCATCACATGGGCATCGCAAGAGGGGGAGCCGCCAATCCCACAACTCCACATTTTAAGGACAAACGTGAAAGATTAACTAGTGCGGTTATACCAAAACGAACGTAAACGACCGGCCCTCCACATTTTTTGGAGTTTCTGTCCACTTTTGAAGAGATTGCGACACATCCAAAGCACCACGTTAACTTTAAAGTAATGTTAGAAAAAAATTCGATCAAAACATGTTCAACGTGACGTAGCAGATAAAAGATACACGATACAAACTAGCCTGGCTTGACGACATCTATCAGACAAAAATATGTAATATATTATTAATAGATCATTAACGGGCTATGGCAGTTACAAGTATTTTTGCTCGACGCTGGTAAACTAATGACAAACTGCTTGGTATACCACTTAAGTCTGGGTTGTGATTGCTAACAGTTTCTAATGCTAAATGCTAGTTCTTCTAAAAATAGAACGTCACGACTCCAAAAAGCACGACTTACATGTCTATTATAAATTCCTTTCTCTGGCAGTGGTGCAACCAAAATTTGTGACACGTAGGCGGACGTTTTTTGCGGAGAGTTTTGCGAGAGGGGCGAGGCGATTTTTTCTAAAATTTTTAGGGTACTCCTAATCATTTTATTATTATAAGTGGTTCCATTTTAAAAGCATGCGTCCCTGGTAACAGAATTTTTAAGACATACCTGCCGGTAGGATGTTCAATCCGGGCATGACGATCAACCGTAATACAGGCGGTATCATATTTGTCCCCCTTATGTAACCGGGTAATATTTTAAATCAGTTGAAGAATCCCCCCCGAATAACTAACGGAGAAATTGTTCCACAGAGTACCACGGGAAAAGTGTTGTCATAGTACTACGGCAAAATGCTTAGCTTCAATAGTGCCCCTTGCGAGCGCCGTTGAGATGGACGGTCCGTTTTAATGTGTCAGCTTGAAAATTACGAGGATGGGGGATTGTTGAACTGTGTACACAGGGTGATCCTTAAACTGATCCAATACTTCACGGTTTGGCCCCTCTGGCTATGTAAGTAACGCCAGGGTTAAATCGGGGCAGCAACACAAAAATCACATCCAGATCGATCCATACACCGTATACTTTCATTATTGAGCCCTCATGTGAAGAGGTTCGACAATCGTGTAAATGACATTTAAAAACATTTAAATGAACACGTGACATTTAGAAACAATATATATTTGAATAACATTGTTTAAAAATCACATTATTTTTTCTTCAACCCGACTGATAATAGTATGCGAGAAAAAAACAAAACAAAATAATTCACGCGATCTTGACTATGCAAAGCAGTATGAATAACCGTTACACGCCAAAGTAAATGTTGTAAGTATATAATATATATTGTATAAATAAAGTAAATAGGCAAAAAAATTTGTCAGCAGGCTATAATCAAAACAAAAAAATTTTCACAACAAGACATTGTAATAATGTTTTAGAAGGTTCGTGGATTTGAATACGCCAAGCCTTCGACATGCATAGGTGATGGCTTGTTGATGTTCGAAAGTGGGGAGGGGGCATAGCCCCCTAGCCCCTCCGGTTCCGCCGCCCCTGTGTCTGTTCCAAGCAGAAGTGCTAATGCAATAATTTCCACACCTGTGGCCCTTTCTCAATCATCTAAATTTACGTCACAATCACAGGTGTATATTATACTACATCCTTCGAAACGCTGCATGGCCGTTTTGCGCCTCACCAAAGAATATATATGTCTGTTCCAAGCAAAAGCGCTGATGCAATAATTTCCACACATGTGGCCCATTCTCAATCTTATAAATTTCCGTCATAGTGCCCTCTCTATATATTATACTGCATCCTTTAAGCCACTGCCTAGCCATTTTGCGGCTCACCAAAGAATAAATAATAAGTCTGTTCTAAGCAATAGCACTGATACAATCATTTCCACACCTGTGGCCCATTCTCAATCATCTAAATTTACATCAGCGTCCCCGGTTTATATATTATGCTGCATACCTTAAACCACCAGCTGGCGGTTTTGTGCCTCACCAAAAAATATATATGTATGTTCCAAGCAGAAGTGCTGATGCAATAATTTCCACACCTGTGGACCATTCTCATTCATTTAAATTTTCGTCACCCTCCTCGGTCTATATATTATGCTGCGTGCTTTAAAATGCTGCTTGGCCGTATTGCGCCTCATCAAAGAATATATATGTCTGTTCCAAGCAGAAGTGCTGATGCAGTAATTTCCACACCTGTGGCCCATTCCCAATCATATAAATTTTCGTCATAGTGCCCGGTTTATATATTATACTGCGTGCTAAAAAACGCTGCCTGGCCGTATGGCGCCTCATCAAAGGATTTATATGTCTGTGCCAAGCAGAAGTGTTGATGCAATAATTTCCACACCTGTGGCCCATTCTCAGTCATCTAAATATACATCCCAGTCATTTGTGTCTATATTATACTGCATCCTTCAAAACGCTGCCTCTCCGTTTTGAACCTTCACCAAAGAATATATGTATTTACCAGGCAGAAGTGCTGATTCAATCATTTCCACACCTGTGGGCCATTCTCGGTCATCTAAATATATTTCCCAGTCCTTTTTGTGTATATTACACTGCATCCTCTAAAACACTGCCTGGCCGTTTTGCGCCTCATCAAAAGATACATAATAAGTCTGTCCTAAGCATAAGCACTGATACAATAATTCCCGCACCTGTGGCCCATTCTCAACCATCTAAATTTCCGTCACCGTCCCCGCTCTATATATTATACTGCGTGCTTTAAAACGCTGCCTTGCCGGATTGCGCCTCATCAATGAATATTTAATAAGACTGTTCTAAGCAGAACCACTAATACTATAATTTCCACACCTGTGGCCCATTCTCAATCATCTAAATTTCCGTCACCATCCTTGGTCTATATATTATGCTGCGTGCTTTAAAACGCTGCCTGACCGTTTTGCGCCTCACCAAAGAATACATAATAAGTCCGTTCTAAGCAGAAGCACTGATGCAATAATTTCCACACCTGTGGCCCATTCTCAATCATATAAATTTCCGTCATAGTGCACGTTCTATATATTATACTGCATCCTCTAAAACGCTGCCTGGCCGTTTTGCGCCTCATCAAAGGATACATAATAAGTCTGTTCTAAGCAGAAGCACTGATGCAATAATTTCCACACCTGTGGACCATTCTCAGTCATCTAAACATACGTCCCAGTCCTTTGTGTATATTATACTGCATCCTTCAAAACGCTGCCTGGCCGTTTTGAACCTCACCAAAGAATATATATGTCTGTACCAAGCAGAAGTGGAGATTCAATCATTTCCACACCTGCGATCCATTCTCAATCATCTAAATTTCCGTCACCGTCCCCGGTCTATATATTATACTGCGTGCTTTAAAACGCTGCCTGGCCGGATTGCGCCTCTTCAAAGAATATTTAATAAGGCTGTTCTAAGCAGAACCATTAATACTATAATTTCCACACCTGTGACCCATTCTCAATCATCTAAATTTCCGTCACCATGCTTGGTCTATATATTATACTACGTGCTTTAAAACGCTGCCTAGTCGTTTTGCGCCTCACCAAAGGATACATAATAAGTCTGTTCTAAGCAGAAGCACTGATGCAATAATTTCCACACCTGTGGCCCATTCTCGATCATATAAATTTCCATGGCCATCCTTGGTCTATATATTATACTGCGTGCTTTAAAACGCTGCCTGGCCGTATTACGCCTCTCCAAAGAATATATATGTCTGTACCAAGCAGAAGCACTGATATAATAATTTCCACACCTGTGGCCTATTCTCAATCATCTTAATTTCAGTCACCGTCCCCGGTCTATATATTATGCTGCGTGCTTTGAAAGCTGCCTGACCGTATTGGGCCTCATCAAAGAATATATAATAAGTCTGTTCTAAGCAGAAGCACTGATTCAATAATTTCCACACCTGTGGCCCATTCTCAGTCATCTAAATTTTTGTCACCGACCCCGACCTATATATTATACTGCATCCTTTAAAACGCTGCCTGGCCGTTTTGCGCCTCACCAAAGAATACATAATAAGTCTGTTCTAAGCATAAGCACTGATACAATAATTTCCGCACCTGTGGCCCATTCTCAATAATATAAATTTCCGTCACCGTCCTCGGTCTATATATTATACTGCATCCTCTAAAACGCCGCCTGGCTGTTTTGCGCCTCACCAAAGAATATAATATGTCTGTTCCAAGCAGAAGTGCTGATGCAATAATTTCCACACCTGTGGCCCATTCTCAATCATCTAAATTTCCATCACCGTCCCCGGTCTATATATTATACTGCATGCTTTAAACGCTTACTGGCCGTTTTGCGCCTCACCAAGGAATATATAATATGTCTGTTCCAAGCAGAAGTGCTGATGCAATAATTTCCACACCTGTGGCCCATTCTCAATCATATAAATTTCCGTCATAGTGCCCAGTCTATATATTATACTTCATCCTTTAAAACTTTGCTTGACCATTTTGCGCCTCACCAACCCCGCCCCCCCCCCCCAAGCAACACAACAGAGCCCCCCCCCAAAACCACACCCAACCCACAAACCAAAAAAAGAAAAAAACAAAAAACAAAAAAAAACCCCCCCCCCCCCCCCAGTTTCGTAATTAAGCGAAACTGGATGCATCGGATTGTGGGGAATGTAACCAAAGTTCGATTCACCAAAACTTGGGTTCTTACATTGTTTTCGACTGCTGTATCATGGATTGGATAGATATAAATAAGTAATAAATATGTGTATTTAACAATGAAGCTTTGTTACTAAATTTTATCTTAAATTGTTAAGCGTTTTTTGCAACAAAGCTAATCAACAGCGACGAATATAGCACGCGTTGTGTCAACTAGGGCTGTTGCGTCACGTACGGCTGCAAATGCATTGTTATTCGCTTCCTCAGAGCAATTTCTTAAAAAGCAGCCGAAAAGCAGCTACAAAATAGCTCAGTGGTTTGCGTACGTAGATTTGAATTAAACAATTCGGGTTCGATTCCTGTTTCCGGCTTGACTTTCTCAAACATTACACGGTACACAAGCTGATCCACTTCTATAAATAATATGGGTTCAATTTTTAGTTATGTTAGGTCATAGTTTTAGTTCTAGACCCATTAAAACTCTCGACAGCCATGCGCAAGAAAAGCAGTATTAGATTGTACATAAATAACTCCATTTAACGCTGTGCATTTGTTTGTAAATTATGTATTAACCCTTTCATGCCCGAATTAATTTCAGTATCGTGCAATGTTTGACAAAACTCAAGCCTGTGCCATGGCTCGAACCCGAAACGTACCGTTGAAACTTGTGTACACAAACCACTGAGCTATCTGAGAGGTGTTACTCGGTTCCTTAAGGAACCTTACAACGCGAGCGAATAACAACGCACGTTCAACCGTACGATATACGACAAACTCAGTAAACACAACGAGACGCAATGTACGTTGGGTCCATTTGGACCTTACGGGCATGAGATGGTTAGTTATGCGATTGGTTAATTTTTAATTAAGGCCAAGAAATCAAAAATAAAAAACAATGATGTACATTTACCGTAAAATATATACTTATTAACAGCTGACAATAATATAATACATATAATGCTTACTTACCGTGGATCTGTTAACTTTTTCATTATTCGACATGAGCGAATAAGTATTGCAGCTTAGATAAGTAAAGATTTATGTTCATGTCCGTAAGTAGAATTGTCACATCAGACGAATATAACCAAACTATACAATGTATCCGCGCTAATGCTACCAGAGTGTGCACAACGATATGCAAATCTAAGCTGAATTCAAATACATAAAGTGATGATCATTAGATATGGAGACATTAAGAGTCATTGGTCCCCTGCAATGAGGATCTATCCATTCTGTAATGGTCACGTCAGGGTAATAATAGCACGTTTTAATGAAATATGCCATAGCATTAACTTGTTTTGATCAAATATGACTGGGTGAAACGACAACGTCCTGGTGTGTTACTTTCGTTTTGTAAGCAGATATCTGTTACTGGATTTGCAATGCAACCATCATGGCCGTAGTTAAGACTGCATAATCAAAATGAAGGTTAGAGGTATACAGCCGGGCAAAAGATGTAAGCATTACCGCAACCTAACGGTTGCGAAAAACACAGTGAAGGCCGTGTTCTGTCATAAAAAATTTTATGCATACTAGCAAATAATTTTTGCAGATTTTGTATCAATCACGTATAGATAAACCCGAGCCAATAGCACAAATAACTACGTCGCCAAATTGGTCCACTTAGTAGGAGATTTGAAATTAGTGCAGTTGTTTATCCTCATCACATTGAGCGATGGTTCACAGTAATAAAACTCCGTTTACATATTATTGCCAATTTTCGAAAGAGTTAATTAATTGCGCCGATCCTATGAATTATCCTATGCATCGCTTTAATTTAGTAGGATTGATGTGGGCTACAAAAAGTAATAATTTTGTGAGCTACTATGGATGAAAGCGAAAATTAGTTTAGGCTATAGCTGGAATGAATTGTTTCTGGTGCTTTAGTTTCGGTTAATGTTTAAGCTTAGGTTGAGCATGGTAAGCGATCGGCAGTGTCACGGCGTGCGATTTGACTTACGTAACAAACAACGGTTGCTATGGTGCGATTGTGTTTATGAAGCGGGCGTGTGTCAATGCTTTACGACCCATGTAGCCCGGCATACAATGGTTATGAAGAATTTTTAATTTATACATTACAAAGGATTAGTGGTGGCACTTCCCTGACTTAAGTATAGGCTTAGTATAATGCTAATAATATGGAAAACTTTGTATAGGCAGAGTCTCAGCCATGGTATATCAACAACTTCATAGCGTGCACTTCACTTATGCCACTAAGGTAGCGTTGGCCGAAGTTTCTATAGAACGGATTTTTTGTTTTATGATTAGCAGCATTTTGGGAAGTGAGTTGGAATTCGATATTATTATAAGCCGTTTCATTTTGAAATTGTTATTTTTAATACATATTGTTGTTATTATCTAAAGCCTAATTATATATTGCAGCGTTTTTGGCAATTGTCGTACTTCTGTAGTAAACGCTAAAAATAGATTTATATTTTTGATGAGTGTCAGAAATTTGCACATAAAATCCTTTATTTGAGTTGGCTGTAGTGTATCTATATGCATAGGAGAAAATTGAAATTACACTGGCTAACTTTAAAATGCGTAAAAATACTGCATCGCAAAATATATGTCAATAAGTTGTTCAATCAGGATTGCATTTCTATCGAAAACAAATGGCAATGGCCATAGAAGCCAGTTCTAAGGGGAGATAAACTACATAGCCTTAAAGATTACGTTGGTCAGTGTTCCTCTCTAGTTTCAATGATATTGATATTCTGCCGACATAAGGTACTCTTGAGGTGATGGAGTACAGTAAATATCTTATAGCTGTCGGATTTAGAAATTTATTGTAAGACATGGTAAACTACACAGCGTTTCCGGTCGGAGATACAAGTGCGGTAAGATGGTTGCTATGTAAAATCTATTGCACAATGCACCACTGATTTTGTTGCTAGACCCAAGCCCACTGCTCGAGATTTATTATAAAGCTGGTAGATTTCGCACAATCGATCAGATATTTTTGACGTGTCACCGAGAGTGGATACAAGGCTAGTTACCGGATTAGGACAGGTGTTGGCACGATTGTGGCATTTATGTTATAATGTCTACAGTTTCTGTAAGTTGTATGGCTGGGAAGCGGGTCAAATGGGGCATACGTGCATCGGTAAGGGGTACGTAATTCAACCAACGAAAGTCATCAACTCCGTCGCTCTGATAGCCCCACCTAAATTTTTTCTAGTTAGTAGATAACATAAATTCTATAAATTTGTGTAACTATGTTGGTAATTTTTATTGTAAATAAAGATATTAAATCATTAGACCGACTAAATTACTCCACAATTGAACCAGATATTGGTTAGGAAACAGATGTAATATTTTTAAAGCTGAAGAATCATTTAACAACGGGTTTCGGGAACGTATTAGCGTTTTTGCCGTAATTCGAAGCATGCTATCTATCCGCAAAACGTTTTGAACTGTCAACTTGAGTTAATATTGCGAACTGTGAGCCATCAGGATTGGCAGTGCAATTCCGGATGGTTTATGCAATTTCACACTGATGAGTTCGCTAATTGGGTGTTATTCAGTCTGTTGGCTGTGCGGGCCGATATTCCTAGATGTTCTGACTTTTTCGTTGCAAGAGGTCGACAAGTACTACCGAGTTAGTCCGCTTTACAAGCGGAACATGTATATTAGTATACAACGTAAGGTTGGAGATCATCAGGAATAACGGCCGTACGATGGAGAAATGTTTTATTCGACGTCCAGTATCGAAAACGAGGCGTATTTGTAATTCGTGAACTACGGATCGAAATAAGATTCGCAGATGTTTGCTCTGTATATTAAAACGCCAGAGAATGGGAGTTTCAGTGGGAAACAACGTGTAGTTTATTTAGCTGTTGTTTTGTGAAGATGCAACGTTTTGTGTTGCTCCCCCACCTTGTGACCAATCTTCGGCAGAAAAACCCTCGAAAATATTAGATAATTGGATAACTTACAACTGTACCTATATCATATGGTAGTTTAATCACCGCAGGGGTTGTAGGTAACAATATAAACATGATAGTTTATTCGTATGTTGAAAGCTAATGGAATTTGCTAATATAGTTGAATGCATTCATTTAAACAGCGAATCGCCAGAAATACTAGCTTCGAGCATTAAACTAATGTATATACAACTGTACGAATAATCTCTGTAATATCTAAAAATTTCGGAACCTCGTATTTATTTGGTTAGCACACTGGATTTGAAAGAGAACCATCACAAAGGAGGTACTTTTCTCTGATTTTAATGGAATTCGACAATACTAACTATGGTTTGTCCAACAGTGAACGACCAAAATATGCTTGATTAGAGCATTAAATTTATGTACATATTTACGAATAAACGCGCAAATAACTGAAATGTTACGGAGACTAACATTTATATTTCGCAATACACTAAAATTTGAGCCAGAAACACCCAAAGCCACACCTTTTAGTCAATCTTTTGAATTTTAAATTACCAATTTAGTTTGTTTTGATTCATGAAAAATACTGGTAAGACATGCTAAATGCAGCATAATATAATAAATTTCGCACCTTTTAGCACACCGATAATCAGTTGCATACTTTTCGTTTAGCGGCAAGCGCCCTTCAGAAACATTGTTTTTTATATAAAAGCACCCGTTGCGACGCACAACCGTGTACAGTACGCAACCGTAAAGGATTATTATGAAAGTAACATGATCTCTGCTTCAGGTCGGTATACTCGCAATTGGATTTGAAGCTGTTTTTCACGATAATTATCCTTGTTTTGAATCATAAACAGAAAGAAAAAACCACTAACAACAGAGACACGCGTACTTTTAGACAAACTCAAAACATACACACACGGAGTGAAAAGACTAAAGTTCGCAAAAATCATACAGCAAATCAGCTCTGCAAAGACGACCTGCGTGACGCATGAAAACCCAGCAATTTTCTTTACACAAGAACAGCCGTTTGGTTTCCAAAGGAGCTCCAGCACATTGTCACAACAGCCGCAAATCAAGGTCTTTTGTGTTTTCCATATGCGAACACACAGATTTGTAACGCCCGAACCAGCAGCACTCGAAACTCACAGCCACACAAAGCGAACGTCATACAGACTTCGCGCTTTAGTCGTGTTGCATGATTATTTCTTCTGCAATGTAATCGTATCTAGTAGGTGTTTTTTCTTAAATCTACATTAATGGACATGGGTTTGTTGTTGGCTTTCTTGAGAATACATACGCAGTTTCCACTCTAGTTTCTGCGAAAAAAAAATTTGGCACGATAGAATTCTTCGTCTTTAGTTTGTTATTATTTAAAGTCGTACATTAATTTATGTGACCAAGTTAGTATTATCTTTATCTACTGCATCTTGAAGCCTCGATTATTATCCATTTTATTTTTCAGTGTTTGACTTATAGCGAGTAATATTTGCCTTCTAAACGGACACAAATTGAAGGTAAATTCAAGAAGCCTAATTATTGTTTTCTGGATTGTTATGGCCTAACCGCAAGAATTTGCATGGTATGCCTCCTCATTTACAATAATTCCATATTATTATATTAATTTTCTAAAAGCGGCATATCTTTGAATATCGACACGTCGTCGTTTTATATTCTGGCATGGAAATTTTTTTTAAATTTGATTGTTATAAGATTTGCAAATTGTATGATTTAGTTTTAGAGTATTTGAGTGATATTTCTGTCAATAATTTAGTTCCATTTTTCATCTACTATTGCTTGAGTTATTTTAACGCTTGCTTTGAATATAATACTAGGGTATAGAGAAATATCTGTCAGGCTTGCCATTTCAGAAGGGTTAAGAAGATTTATATTTAATATAGTATTAATATCGTCATGCAATAATGCTCTATACTTGAATCAATCTATTAATCAATCAATTTGTTTATTAAATTATGCCAGCAGTCGATACATCAGCGTAACGGGGGTTGCTCTGGCATTAAGGCCGAAATAGCGAGCCCGAAACTATGGCAATGGCTTACCAATCCTGGCTAAAACATCAGAAGAATGCATAATTACAGGCAGTTTATATTTTTGATAAAGTATAAACAGAAACGGATTAAAATCTCCACTTACATCTGAGTCATATGCTTTCTGCCGTACTTGACCAAAGTGTCAAAGCTTGAGCTTTTAAGAGAATTTCTGAATTTTTGAAATTTATGGCTTTGACACTGCCGATATAGGGAGTTTGTTCTACAGGTTTATAATAAGTGATGGAAATTTGTGCCCAAAACAGTGTCGTGAGCTCTTTTTTTCATAACTTTGCTTGATAAATTATCAAGACCCTAGAAGTATTATATTCGAAAATATTATGGACGGGATGTAATGTAATTTAATAGGATTTCACAGCGGCATGTAATGTAATTTAATAAAAAAGATAAGAATCAAATGATACGTAACTCAATAGAATATATGTGATGTAATGAGTAGTAATGCAAATTAATTACACAGACGGCGGTCAGGACAGATCCATAGCGGACCGGACCTTTGACGGCCCAGACCGTGGAAGACCCGTTCAGGCTGGACCAGCTCGAATCGGCGCTACTCATATTCGCTCAGTAGTGTCACTGGGATTCCGGAATAGCGAAATTAAATTTGTTTTGGGTTGTTAACAACTCCAAACTCCATCGC
The DNA here is from genome assembly GCA_030248225.1 of Trileptium ribeirensis. NCBI lineage: Eukaryota > Metazoa > Nematoda > Enoplea > Enoplida > Thoracostomopsidae > Trileptium > Trileptium ribeirensis. The sequence continues at coordinate 25,407 of JASANE010010449.1, forward strand.
AATGTGTTCCCAGTTTTTTGGAACCGAGAACGCTCTTATTTGTCACTTCATTATTCTGTCTAACTTCAAGGGTGGCTGCTTCTTATGACCGTAATGCGCTGCATTTTTACATAAATACAGTTACAAAAATATTTTTGCACTGCAAACCTATGCTTGAATCTAAACAGGAGTTCGCTGTAACTAAATGGTCAACGTAATAGATGTTTGTATTGTAACAATCCGCAACATTTATTTCTATATCCCTATAAAATATAAAGACAAGATGATAACCTTAGTTGTATGTAACTGTAATAAACATTGAAATGTTGCTGGTTAAGACAACAGTCAGAAGTTGTTGTTGGTCTTCGATTTAGTGAACTACATGTCATGAAACAGACGTCCACTGAAATAAAAAGTTAACAGAAGGTGTAAACCGCTAAATTTGATTTGATTCACTCAGATTTTTCTAAATTACGGGTGGGTCGGTCCGGTCCGGTGCGGACCTGGGGACCGCTCCGAACCGCTGTGGTCCGGAGAAAATAAATGCCGGTCCGTGCCGTCCCACATGTCTCGGCGGACCCGGTTGCATCACTAGTAATGACTAAAGGATAATATAATGCGAAGTAAAATAACAATTAATGTTTGCCTCAAGTGTTCAAAAGCACAAAACATTCAGCAGTCATCCGGAAATCATTTTCAGGGTTGATCCCGGACTATAAATTCTCAGGGTGTCTACTGTATATATATTAGAGTGTGCTTTTATAGCAAATGCGCTAAAGCTAAAATGCTGTTTATTATATATTTGCTTGGTCCGGGCCGCTTTGTCTACGAAATGACGATAGATACAGTAAAAATTTCCTGCCGTTTCATTGCAGTTTTGTGGGAAAATATGTCCTCACGATATAGCAAACGCGAAATGTGCTTCAAACCGCAGCTTCTAATAGTTCGATTAGATTCAGTATTAAAATTTGCTTCCACATTGTCTTTATTTCTAAGACGTCTACACCATTTCGTTAAGCTGACACGAATTATTAAGTTAACAATTTTTAACAAAATATTTGGGAGCAAAATGGTGCAAAATTGGGCTGAATTTCTATTTATGTCCATAATTTGGCTCTTTTTTTAAAAATCGAGCTACCGCTGTTCTCTGACAGAAAAAGTTATATTTTCTTAAAGATCACGAAAAACGTTGAAAACTTGCACTAGACATTGAAAACACGGAGTTCTTTTCTGGTAGCGCGCGATTTTTATATAACTACTAATGTAATAACCGGTGACGCAGCTGCATGGCGCAACTTCCTAACACCATGCCCATACGACCCCGGCTATCGTAACCTCAAGGGTGGACCGTGAATACTAAATTTTGAACCTATTCTTGGTCAGACCCAAGAAGCTACGGAGCTTAGCAGGCCGCAGGCGCGCTTCACGGGGTGTGTTCGGACCCCGCCCGAAGGGTTGCGCACGTGTCTAGTATCGGGTATGATTTCTGAGGTCCCCCAGGGAGGCTAGCACCGACACCTGCTCGCAGGTCATGGAGCCTAGCCGCTATTCCCTATCTTAGACTCATCGGAAGTTGTTAAATTCTATTTTGGCGTAGCGAGTTTTGAAATAAAACATGAAAATGTCCCTAGAAATTTGAAGCTCAAGCTGCTCTGCTCCGGTAAAATCTCGGCATGCTCCGTGTTAGAGCATTGACCTATGTGGCCCCCACAGGGTTCCGACGGGCCCTGAGTGTTTAATGTCGGATTATTAATGGCGTGGCCAACGCTTTTCGATAAATCCTATTTCGAGGAAAGTATTCAAAATTCCTATTGACCTTTTCGAATTATTGCTGATGACGAGGTAAATTTTCAACTGGGTTCTTTAGTTATTACTCCTTTGTTCCAGCAAAATATCAAGCAAATTGAATAGAAGGCCTTACTCGTCAGGGCTTGCGGCATTCTCGCACTCAAGCCATGGCGAGCAGGGTCTGCTCGTCCGAATGGACAAACCAAACAAAAAGCTTCCTATCGTCTCAATGTCAAGAAAGACGACAGTCGGCGTGTCAAGATACAATGTTTATTTACATGATCAATGTTTATTGCCGGGACGAGTGCCTATGAACGCTAACGGGTCCGAACTAAGCGCAGACTCTTGGGGTTTAGCTGCAACTTACAGGGGTCTCTTCAGAAGAAGCACGCACGAACAGTGGGCAGCGAGCGGGCAGTGCATGGATTGGAGCGGAAAGATACTCGCCAAATTGCGAACTAGGGGCGGTTATCCCTGCTTCACTCAATGCTATCGAACGACTCAGCTATGCAGCGCACTAAGCAGGGGCCCTAGAGTGCTTCAGATAACGCTCCTAAATGCAGGTCGCTCGGGGCGACGACTACTCAAGCAGGCGGGGAAGACACAATGCTCAGGACTGAATACACCAGCTCGACAGCCTAGCCGGAAAGGGGGCACATAAAGGGACATTGACTCCGAGTGTTCATCCTTTAGGCAAGTTCACATTGGTGCCTCGGTATAAATTTGCCCTATAATGTTTGGTGTCCTTACCTACCTAGTAAGACGACTGACTGAACCAGTGGGGGGGCGAATTAATCCTGTTTTCAGGGTGGTAGGGACCGGCCGGGATGCGAAACGGCTCTGGACAGTTCCCTAACCTGGTCTCGGGGCTGTTTTCTTGTTATCTGAGACCGGGGCGAGCGGTCCCAGACGCTTCGGCGTCTTTTGGTTTGTCCTTGGTTATCGGCCTTCTGCCTCTCTCTAACGATGCTTTTTCCTCGTTTCACTGCGTTATTGCAGTGTCTCAACTGCAGTGTACTGCAGTTGAGTTATTATCGACTCAATAACAAAAGTCGATGTGTTCTTGTGGCTGAGTGGTTAAGACGTGTGAAAACTGCAGCGGACTTAAATTCTCCGTGCAGGTTCAATTCGTGATGCGGGAAAATATAACGGGCTGATACTGAAAGTATAGAGAAAGCAAAACCGGAGTGGAGAATAAAAAATTCCCCATAAATTTTGTGGGTGCTGTATAGAACCCACAAATTTGAAAATTTGTTGGTGTTGCAAAATTCCATGGACCCTGTAATTATTTTTTGGGTGCTCACCGTAATATATATAGGATAACTACCCAGTAATTATATAAGTTGTGGGTGCTAATAAATTGCAGGCACCCAGTAATTTTGCAGGTGCAATCAAAATCATTAATTTTTGTGGGACAAATTTTATCGCTCTCCTTCAGTTTAAAACTCGACTATCTGTAATTGATAAATTTACGGCGATACGTTAAACTGTAGGGTTGAAAGATTTACCCTACCTATAATGTAATTTGCGGCTCTTAAAATCCACATGTCCTTTGTTCACCGCAAACTAATATTAACTTTTTCTACGGCTTTGTTAACAACAAGAAGGAAGACAGGCCATGGACTAGCTAACTTAAATTGTCTAAAAACATTGTACAGTTAAGTCGTAGCTTCAAGCATAGTTGATCTGATACGGTATAATTAAGGAGGATTATACGTCATAGTAAAAAAACTAATCAAAATTTTTCAACTGTTGAAACTTCTTTACGTCACCGCTTTAGAATTAAGAAAATTTACAAATATACAAATTATAAGAAATACCGCTTGTCGTGAATTAAAACCCAAATTCCTGAAAATCTATACTGATTTATATTTTCATTTGCCAGAAACCAGAGCTGGCTAGGCAATATCCATAATATTCTAATTGGTTTCTATTAGTATAACTAGATCGAATTCCCACTTGAAGAAATTACCATAGTAAATTAGTCATATTCTCAAAATTTGCAAGCAATTTTAGCGTTGTAACAGTTGAATTCGTTTACGGCATATAATTTAGGTATCGCACGTAAATACTGATCATTTCAGCTAGAGCATTTCTCATTCACTTTACCGTTGTATAAACAAAACCATGTGCTGGTACAACAATCGCTGCGTGCAACCTCGAAGCGTGTTTTCAGCAAAGTTTTACAGCAAAACCAGTGGTCATTATATCCAAAAGTCTTCAGACTATGTGACACACTTCATGCCGCCTGAGACACACGAAAACTCTAAATCTATCTCCATTTAAAATCTGGCCACTTAATAAATCTAAGAACCCAATATTGAAACTACTAGCTTCGACAGTGTCTTCTCTGAAACTTGTGAAAATGTCTGAGAATGCTTTCAAGACACTACGAGCAAGCACCACAGACAGCTGCAATTCATAATAGCAGCCATTTTGGTTTATGATGCAATGTCATCATTATTAAATATGACTGTTATAAATTGAGTTGACATGTTCTAGACACAAATATTTCAAGCAGACAAAGTTACTATACAAGGCTTTGATTGACATTGAGACTGGCATATTTTTGCTACAAAATGCATTATGATAGAACTTTGTGAATCTTGTCGTCCTCGTCTGACTTTATCTTAAAATGCCTGAAAGTCTATCACACTAAAATTAGCCAAATTTACTAGAATCTATTGTCTAGAAGACATTCTCCAGATAGGTTTAATAGGTACTATTTGAGATAGATAAAAGAAAGGTCCTATACTGGAACTGACATAAACGCTTGGAAAAAATAGTGTTTCAATGAAATTGTTATTAAATTAGGGATAAATTTTGGGGGCCGGATATTGACAGTACCAACAGAACATACAACTTTGTGCAGGATATCTGTGGAATAGATCTGAGTTAATATGGAAATCAGACAGCACGTAGCGATTATGGCTAAAAGTTAAAGTAAGATGTTATGATTATGAAAATAAAAGACAAAGATGAATTGCATAAATGTGGTTGCATTGGCTCTTTCAAAATTGACGCGAATTCAGCCCAGCATCCGAGCCGCAGTCATATTCATGTTAGCTGATCGCATCTTTGTAATATATAACGTTGCGCTGCTGCTGCAGTTTTTGTGCATAGTAAGCAAAAATCAAACTTCGTAGCAAGCGAAAAGAAAATTACAACATTCTGGCTGTGGTGAGCGCAGAGCACGCACAAAATTTATTGCAAATAGTTTTTGCTTTCTTCACTTCAGTTTTAAAATATACGGTGTATATTCAAAAAGCAGCGTAGACTTTTCACATTTGTCACAAAGAGATTAGCTAAAATTGGAACCTGTTGCTAGTGGAAATCAGTGACTCGATAACCTGATATCTAAATTTTACATTAATTAGTTTTAGCCCATCTTTGAAGCCAGTGTCAAATGTGAGCGCAAATATATAGTCCGAATAGTATTGCATACCCTAACGGGTGATTAATTCTCTGAGGCTATGTCAATATTTGTATTTTAAATATTAAGAAATCACTTCTACCTTCTTCACATGAAGTGTCTGAACCTGAACATGTTTATATTTTTACAACTTCCCCAGTTGGAAATTTCAGTTTGAAATACTTCATTATGTTCTTCTAGCACGTATACGGTCTTTCACACAATTTTACATCCTTCGGCATATTTGGAAATCGCATTTATATGCATCGGTTATAGCTGGAAAGTTGTGTTTTTGGTTTATTGATTTTTCACTATAAGGCTTGCAACGATTTCTTGGTAAACAGACCCTAATGGCCTGATTTGTATTACACTCCACTATATATATGGGAAATGAAGTTAAAGCATACAATGCAGCTCAACTTATATAATTTTCGACAAGTGTGTGAAAGAAATATCATAACATGACGTATGCGACAACAAAAATCTTTATTTTATTGAAAACATTTGGGGTTTATCTAGAAGATAATTGTTTACCGCACAACAAAAACTTATTATACCTACCTAATAATAATCACGCAATTTCAAATTTCACAAGTTTTCGCATGAGTTCGGTTTATCTGGTGTCTGAATATATAGCGTGGAGGCGTGAGCTTGTCTGTAAAACCTGAATAAAAATCGCATAGCTAGAAACCGAACAAAGGAGCAACTGTGCCAATTTGTGCGTGACCTATTTAGCCTCTACATACTCGGATCGTTCGATTATCAAAATCTGACAGTTTCAACCAATTTCCCATTTTAAACAACAGACCAATAGACAATACCATGAGAAAGATGTTCAGAATTTGTTTAACAATATATAGTTTTTCCAGAGCGTTATTGTAGGAATCTTTTATGTTTATGGTGGTATATTATAGCTTGATCTCGGTAGCGTGGTGTGCGATATAAACATATAATTTCCTTGCGAACGATATTGTTGTGTTTTTCAGCACAATGTTTTAGCTTAACATTTGATTTTTGTACAAATTTTCAACTAATTTATGCCAAGCGATAAAAATAATGAATCTTATTATTTATTTTGCACGCAATGTTTTTTCGGTATTCATTATGGATTTGTAGAAGGGCGCCGTGGCAATTCCTTTTGTTTTTTTACATATTGCTGTCTTCGGTTTCTAGTTTTCATGTCTGAAAAAAAGTTAAATTAAAAAACAAGGACTTGGAAAATGCTAACACTTAGTGTCATCAAGACCCGATGATAGTCGATTCTTCTGAAGAGCGTGACACTCGGCAATGTTGCCTTTTTGAACGGCCGCGCTACGTCGCGGTCTTTTTCAATTTTACCCCAGGTTATGACAAACCTAATGGGTCATAAATACGTTTACCCGTCAAATATTCCTGGACAATCAAATCTACACAATCCAGGTTCTTGAACCACCGCCTCAGGCAACTCCATGTACTTGTGCCAAATTTATAACCCACCAATATTATTGGATTTCCGAATTGGCACTCGTTCGATATTCATTGATCACCAAATCCAGACCAGATATAGAAACGGGTCACCAGATGGGAACCGTGACCGGCGGGGCCCGTGACGCGCTACGGAATATGTATATGTAATACATATTTATGTATTGTAAGCAGCAATCAAGCTCTCCTATTACCTTCATGCCAACTTTAAATCAGGAAGCTTAAGCACCAAAGTAGAGAGGCACATTTTTACCGCTCTTTCTGAACTAAACATACCGGATTTATTCATTGAATTTTGTAAATATTTAGAGATAAATTGAATTCTTTGTATCATAGTTCATTTTCATTCAGCTACTTTTTTCCTAAATTTTTACAATGGTCAACGCAAGCACTGAAAGGTAGAATAGTGTCCGGGTCGATTCGAGCCTGCTACGGTTTAATAATATTAGCTACATTTAAAGCGCTGAAATAACGGTCTGACTCAGGCGAACAAACCTGAGTGACATAAATACTTCGTGCTGCTGAAGTACTGAACTAAAACGTAGAAGCTTTGGGCCTCATAGGATACCACCACTGTAAAAGGGCAAGTGGCAACAGACGAGTTGGGATTGGACGAACGTCACTTCATAAATGATATAATAAAATCATGTAAATACCTTCATCAAGAAATAAACAGCGTTTTTTGGATTGTAATACTCCTAAGACAATCAGGTATAATTACGGAATAAAAAGAACTCACACTTTAAATTAGGATTACAAATTTCCAAATAACGTATTATAAACCGGTGGAACAACATAGCTGTATCCTCAAACTTCGCAAAATTGACAAACGCTGTTAAAAACTCAAGCTTTGGTAATTTTTGAGTAGGACAGAAACCTATGACTCAGCGGCAGGTGCAGATTTTGTTCCATTTCTGTTTAAACTTTATTAAGAATATAAACTTCTTGTAATCTAAATATTGGTCCAAACATATCACCATTGTTTGATGTTACCAGTTATGGAGGATTGATAAAACACTGCCTGTGTTTCCGGCTCGCTATGACTATGTTACCGACAGAGCAAACCCAATTATGGTAATCACACTAGATGTAAAATCCCTCAGTAAATTGATTTTTTATTGATACAAGCCACCTTGTCACTAAATGTAGTTGATAAAAATGGCAAGAGTTTAGACAGGGAAAGGGCTGTTGAAGTCTAGGCTACACAGTTCGCGAGATGAGTTGGCTGACACCGTAGCCTTAGGTAAGGCTAACCGCAAAGTGGAGGCAAGACTGTGAAACAGTGTATGTACGAATACACTGATAAAACATATGTTCAATATGTATTGTAATAAGTCAGTAGCTGTCTATAGGCAAAGCCGGATCATCAGCCGATATGTCAATTAGTTTAACTACATTTTAAGGATAGAAAATGTGTAGGAAACCTCAAATAAATGGACCTAAAAATGCCTGAATCCAACGGAAGTCACTGAGTATGATTGTAAGGCAAAAACAGAGAAACTGCCGCGTACCAGTAACACGCACCAAAATCTGAGTGAGCATAAAACATTGAAAGTAGTTAAAATATAAAATACAAAATATATAAAACCTGTTGACAGACTTTGTCGGAGAAAAAATTGCCAAGTCAGCCTCGTCGGCTTACATGTATGGACTGAGGAATAAATGTGTTTATCACGTACGATAACAACTCGGTGATTAAATACCTAATATTGCCGATAACTACATGCGTTATATAATATTTTCCCATACAGATCAAATTTGTTTTCAATTGTTGCAAGAACAATACAGTTGTATTTTAGACGAATCATAAAGCATGGGAAAATGTTGTTATTTGCAAATTATGGTCGAAGTCTTATCTTGGCGTAAGAATAAGTGCGAAAACTGAAGCTCTTCATGAAAAAGCTGGTGATTGGATGACCCGCATTGATGTGATCCGTCCGCTCCAAAACATGATTGTATGGACCGTCGACCCATTTTCCTCTCTGATCCAGATCCCCAGGTTCTTGGACCACTAAATTCAGACCCTGGTAGATCATAAACCTGGAAGTTGTAAGACCCGAAACTATCGCGGCGTACCGCCTGCGTTAACAGCACAATGCCGAAGAGTGTGACACTCTTCAGCAAAGTTGACTATCGGTTTGGATAGAGTTGGTATTATTAATCAGCTAAAATCTTAAATTTTAAAGTGATGGTGTATATGTGATATAATTTAAACTTGTCATATAGTACATGTAATAAATCCGTACATACAAATGTCCGAATGCACGATTAGCTATATAACAAGTCAGTTGTAGCATACGTAACAGCGCGTTCAAAGATTTGTACGCACGGTAACTCGTTCAAACTCGTGCTGTCGCACTGGTTTGAACTCATCACAAACAGTGCATACAAATACTTGAACGCACTGCTGCCTATGCTACAACAGTTACATATCTGAAAGCCCTTATGAGCTGAAACTACATATCTACTGATATTAAATATACACAACGGAACTAAAATTATGATAATTATTATAGTTCTCATACATTTTTTACTATCTCATAATCTTTTATTATCAAAACGTAGTGTATCGCACTGGAGATTGTGTGTTTAACGGGTGAAAGCTTTTAAGTTCCGTCTGTGTGATCGTCCATAACGAGGTAAACTACTTAACCGATTTTCATGATCTTGGGCTCATTCGAACCGGCATAGTCGATTTACTGTGTACATCGCGGAGCGTTTTTTGATTTGGGTCTGATTCCGATGTCAGCGGTCAAAATGATTGTTTTTTCCCATTTTATCCATTTTAGTACATTTCACGGAAGCAAGATTATTTTTTCTTAACTTTCGAAGTTTTTTCTCTGATTGGTTCTATTTCATAGATGCCATCAATGATAAATGCCGATGCCTCTTTTTGTTTTCCGATTAAGGTCCGGTTCTGGAGTTGTGGGGTTTGAGGTATGGCACCCTCGTAGTTCCTCGACCCAAAATTAGAAAATTTGTTCTGACGTCCTATGCGACTGAAATGTATCAGTTTGGGGTTTTTGGGCATGGGACGCTCATTGCTGGTATTGGTTTGACTCTGCAATCCATGGTTCTATGGGTACGGTGGTATGGAGCCCCCATGGTTAATCGAGCGAAAATTCCAAATTATATTGTGCCGTCCTGGGACTTTGGGAGTTTTCGGGCATGGGAAACTTATAGCCCGTGTTAGATTTGTTCTAACTTGTGCGGTATTGCGTGATATCCACATATAGCATATCGACGTATGCTACCGAGAGCTGATTGGCTGTGCACGGAAAAGGCGTAGGTGTACCTTTGCTTCACTACGGTCTACGATCTCGAAAGAGTTACTAGTAATAATTGTTTAACCATAACATTTCAACTATAGCAATTAAACATTATAAAATATAATAATAAAATATAATAACATAATAAAATATAATGACAAAATTAGTATTTGTAGTTGGAAACATTTTGGATAATGTTTTATAGCATACATATATCGTGACTCACAACATTGCATTGATATACAGCTGTGAATTATGGTTATTGAAAGCTGTTGTGGCACAACAAAAAACCTGAAAAACTACAAAGTTTTAGTTCACACTCGGCTGAGCATCACTCAAAAGACAGTGTAACAAAAATGCCTAACGAGTTCCGATTGGTCTCACGTGTAACTAAAAGGAAAAGCGGCAAATACAATTCTTAAACTGTATTCCCTCTTCTATCTATACAGATTTAGAACTTAACGCTTCAATAAATTAATTTCTTGTCAAAAAGTTAGTAAATATGCGACGCTGTTCATGTCAACTGTTGGTGCTAGTATTAACAAAAACTTGTGATTCATGCCGTTTCATGGATATATGCCAAATCTCAGGGTTAGAAATTTAAAACATGGTTACTATAAAAACAATTTAAAAAGTAACCGAATATATAGTCAGATATGATGCAGTCACTGGGTTATACTTTATTCTAAACAGAATTATTTATGTAATGCCATTTATTCCCCCTAACCATAATAAAAGTTTTGCCACGATGTCCCGCCACCTACACTACCGCTCACATAGAAGTCAAGTTGTCGAGGTTGCGGACAATTTCTGTTACTTGGGAACGCCAAGTTAGCGCTTACGTACATAATCAACTAAAACTGGGATTGGAGTTAAATAGAATAGACCACAGCTGGTTAATGTATTTGAGAACTTTTGTCGACAATGCATTCTCCCTGTTACAATGAAAGACCAAAACACCAAGACGGAACTTCAACGGCATACATATTACACGCTTCATCTGACAAAGGTGATAAAACACAACAGGCTGCGAATAGCGGCGCAAAGCTCTACTTATGACACCGAAATTAGTATCATGGTGATTGCTGAAAGCTGCGCAGCTGTCAAACTGATTACGGCAACGAGGTCGCCAAGCAATGTGACCAAGGACGCCGAACCACTGTGAAGGGAATGTCTACCGGTGGGTCACAATCCGGGCCAACTACTAAATCTAAAATCGGTTAACCGTGTGAGCGGTGAGACAGTATAACCACGAAAGATTCTTATGATCGCAAGGTTAAAAGAATCAAGTGAATTTATTCATATATACAAATTGCGTATATACATGTATATAGATGTGCAAATAATTTACGCATGTATAGTGTATAAACACGTGCACATACATATGTATATGCGGCGGATCAAAACACGATTCATTCACAATCTCCACCGCTGACGGCCTGTTACTTGCTTGTCAAATATTTGTGAATAAGCGTTCGTCTGCATCATCTCTGACACATATCTGTGATCAGTGACTTTTGATCTGAAGTATTGGCCATGTCCATATTGTAAAATTTTAGCCTTTCCTACAAGACGTGTCGTTTCGCCAACAACACCCGTTATGGTAGCCGGATTTCAGCAGATTCTGGGTGCGAGTCGGAGTCATCGCATACACGTTGCTCTTGTTGTGTACACGATGTTAGACTTTATTGTCCACCTTGACAACCAAAGCCCAGGTAAACTCTGTCAGTGTAAGCTGTATATATGCAGATCCTCGATGCCTTAAGCGAAAATTCTGAGACTAAATGGAGCCGAGCCATAGAGCACGCAGTATCCTTCGAACGCGTAACATCAGTCAGACAGCTTCAAAGTTCCGATATGATCAGGCGTAAGATTCTAAGTCTATGTATCATACAGATGAACTCGAGTAACTCACGCGTTAGAGGGCCTTTAATTTTGTCGTTATACTGATCCCATAATTTCGTCACAATATATGAGTAGGGTGCGCACTAGTGTGCGTATCTATATACTATAGTGCGCTCATAAATTAACAGAAATCATTGGACAATTTCAATTCAAGTTCGCTGCTGCTGCTGCACATAGTTTTATTTTGATAATAATTAAAAATCCCTTTAAGAAAGTTTACAATTTTTTGTACACCTATGCATAAAAATGAATTTTTATTTAAATTAAGAAATATTTAAAATTTCAAAATTTACATCAATACTTTGGACAAAACGTTATGGTAAGAACTTTACACCGGTTTATTTTGAAGCATACATTTTATTATTATTTTAGTTTTTATAAAAAAATAGCTTAAAATTTTATTTAAAATTAAGAAATACATAAAAAATTAAGAAACTACATCAATAATTTGGACATAAGGTCATAGTGAGGGTTTCGCACTGTTTTTTTACAAATTTCATTTTTATTTTAAATTTTTTTATAAAAATGGCTTAAAATTCTCGAAATTTACAAACCGGACAAAAGATTGTGGTGAAAGCTATTTTATGTTTGAAAACTAAGTATCTTAAATTTATAAAAATTTAAAATTTTCAAAATAAAAACATGCATTGGACCATAGATTGTAGTCAAAGTTTCGTTCGGCCTTATGAGTTATACACTTCATTCTTATTTTAAATAAAAAATTATTAAAATTTCAAAGATTTAAATTAATGCTTTGACAAAACATAAAGAAAGCTTCGTTCAGAAGGCGCTTTTATAATAAATTACTTCATGATTTTCAATTTACATGTCATTAAAGCGTTAAGAAATCCGCAGAAATTTTTGAAAAAAGGGGGTTAGTATACGATTTAATCATCCTACTTACAAGGTAGTATATATAGATAGAATCATTGAAATGCCCATTAACGCCAGAGACATTTACCAGGCGTTCGGAAGAAAAGCTGAGATTCCATTCAGAGTGTTTGCTGCCGGCGATGGCAAAGGTGTTTCGGAAATTAGTTGTTCAAACATTTAAGCCTAGACATTCCGTCCGGCCAGTAATTAATTCGTCGATAAGACGCGTGCCGATAATTAATGAACCACTCTTGTCACAGACACCGTACTATATGAACCAAATTATCCCATTCTTTGAGTGTGTTGTTATGATGTTGTCGTCTGGCATATAATATAACACCCTAAATTTACTCTTTTAAAGTAGATAAGTGATGGACAAGATTGAGGTTGAACATAAATAATACCTAGGCGAACATGGCTTTGAAAGTGGTAAGAGAGGGTTGTTTCAAAACGGTACAGTCCATAAAATATCACAGTGGCGTGATGACGAATATCGGCTATGTTTGGTACTACTATGAGCCAAACCAGCGACTTAGTCAGAACTATCTAGTGTATTACAGTATGGTACTACCTAGCTGCGTAATACATGGCCTGAAGTTTAGTACATTGAAAGTACAACTCCAGACGCATTCACCGGCAAGAATTTATTCGTACATTAAATTTACGTTATTTGTGTTAGGTGTGAGGGTATGGTACGGTGCAACTGCTAGTCGTTCGATTTTTTTCGAAAAAATCTGGATGTTCCAAATGGCAGAAACATTTATGTTTCAGCTTCCCATTATTTTGCCCAAACGTCCGGTGAGGAAACATATTCCGCTCTTCTCCACGACTACGTCCATGCATCAAAATTATCTACCTGCATAACTAATTTTTGATAAGTGCTTTGGTGAGTAAACACTCTAGCAGACTTAGGAGGCGGTGTGGGCTCAAGGGCCCAAGACCTTCTCTGGGTCATCGAATATTCCAAAACAAAAAATAAATATTTAAAACTATAAGACCAATTGGTTGACTAACGAAGCGTTGAAAGTTCGAGCCCCCTGTAGTTCAGATTTGTAAAGTCGTCAGTGATTAAACATGACGTAAAGACAAGATATGATGCAAATTTAATAACAAAGTAATATTGCGCGATGCTGCACAAAAGACAAATGTATATTAGCACCAGTTGGGGAGTAGCAATTGTACATACTGTAATAGGGCAAAAACAAATTATCGTTTATTTTGCTTATGTTAGAAACTTTATAACCGATGAAGTAATGTGGCTTAAATTTTAGCAGGATATAAAGTTCTCGCGCATATTCCTGTACTGTTAATCTCACCCTACCTGTTTCCTAAATATCGAATGAACATTAAAATGAAAGCCGTTATATTTGTTAAATGAGATCAAAATGGTGATATCGTTGTGTATTCTTTATAAACTGTATAACCTTTGCCAATATTTTCAGAAAGCATTTGTAGATGTACGGCTCTGAGGTTTGTGGTTATATGATAATGGGACTCGGCTTAAATATTTTGCACAATGTCTAACATTCCGCGAAAGCGCAGATATAATAATATTGCTGTTCCTACGATTACATATGATCGTGGCAAAAATCGTGGCAATTTTGATGTTTTACCACTTTTAAATCATGTATGGTTATATGACAGCTCTCTTTCATCGGTAAATTTAGCATCACAAGCTAAGCGTTCATTAACACCAATTTTACCGTTAAAAACTTAACATTAATACAGATTTTGACGTAAAACAAAGTTCACCCTATCGTACTTCATTTTGTTATTGTTAGAGCACCCTGGCTCTTGAAAGCATTGAAAGCCAAATAGTCCCAGCGAAGTATTTATTGTGTAAAGTAGTTACACACTCGCCACAATTCAAATGTCACAACGCAAAAAAAACTAAAAAAATACACTTAAGCTAATCATAATTTTAAAGTCTAGCGATAATTATGCAGGATTAGATCTTTGTTAGTTTAGATATAATAAATGTACTACTATACGGCAGCATATAATAATCATAGCGTAATAGAGAAAACCAAACTTAATAATAACTTAGCTAAGGCAGAAAATTAGTCAAATTATTAAATTTACCAACACCTTGTTGTCGGAAGAATACTTGAGACACCCAGCACTGCGGCTTTGTCACAAATCTTGTCGATAGGACAATGGACACATACCGAGAGAAATGATTTAGGCGCGGGTTTCGTGCAAGCGGAATGAAAAGACGTAGCAAGCACTGTTTTGCGCTATGACGTGATTATGCTTTGTGCGAAGTATATAAAACGTGCCAAGTAGTATCAGCAGCGTCATGTGAGAGTTTATATTTTTACTGTATGATATATAGATAATTGTGGATCAGCGGCTCATTTAGTAAAGCGTCAGGCTTTCGCCCGTAAGGTCGAATACTCGAATCCAAGCCGGGGTAACTCATCAATCCTTTCCTTCAGAGTCGGTAAATGAATCAGCATAATTGGACAAATGACGGATCGTTGGAACACCACTTGTTGCTCCAAGTACCGCTCTGGACCAGAACGGGCCGACAATTTATGTAAACAGAAATCGACACAGAGACTGTATACAGCAGACATTTTCGTGTTCATTTTTATATAGTATATATTTACACAGTATACAGTAGGTAATTCGCTCAAAATTTAGTAAATGTTATCTTTCCTAAACTTTCTGTGGTTAATACCTAAATTTTTAGGCAATAATATTTTATCTTTATATGCTTAGTATCAAATTAATTCACATCAAATTTGTTTATACTAGACATACTATAGATATTTTTACTAAATAACAAGCAGTAATTTTATTCAAAGTAAAGCATACTTTAAGTTTTGCAAAATAGCGAAATTTTAAAGCCATACTAAACTTGAAAAGTGTCAAATCCATATTAGCATTAATAAAACAGATCAGATTTTGAACACAAATATGTGCAATAAATTGACAGTAACTTTGTTCATGTTTATACCTTACCCAAATTTATACACGTCAATACTTCGCGGCATTTTGCAAATCTTACGGGGAATTTTGACACTTTGCCAGAGTAACTATAATTGGATATTGTAAAATTTATCTTAACGGCACAATCATGGAAACAAAATAGCTTTCGACACAAAAGTTTGGCCAACATAATCATGAAGACCGCAAAGTCAAATGAATGGCTTTACATTAAACGAAGTGGTGAGACTTAGTTTATGCCTTGGTCCTTTTATAAGTCATATTAGACTAAGCCTAAGCGTAAGTCGAAAAGATGTCTAAAAAGTGCTTTAATTCTGTTACATTTTATATATTAGAAATCGTTTTCGTTGTTGAACTTTCCTATTGCCTGATCTCATATCTAACCTAGAAGGTAATAATATAAATCGTATAAAAGATTCAAGTAATGTTCATAACTCAATGGTTGCAGCGCTAGCGTAAAATATTGTTATATGAACCATGCCAAAAAGTTATAAACATATTACTGACGACAATAGATGAGTTGCATCGCTGTACTGCGCGCCCTGCCTTCATTTAAGTTTCACGGTACAATATTTTTGGGGGCCTGAATACCCATATACTATAAACAAGAACTTGCGTACTTAAAAGCCTTTGTTATCAGAAAACACAATTGAAAAAGCACTAATTTATTAACAATAACTCAGAACGAAGGTGATGATGTGAAGACTTGTCAAATTGCACAAAATATAAGTGCTACAGATGTGTATATCTAAAATATCACGTATATATACGAAACACCTTTTACTATGCTAATGTCTTTAAAGCCTAACACGTCTTTCCGAGTACAACAGGTCGAAAGACCCGTATTTAAAGGCTTTATCTGGTTGACCAGTATTGCGAGTTGGCTTTGTGACGAAACGAAAAAAGATAGAGACAAGATTCTTTTACAATTAATACTACTACGGACAACATATAGTGTTCTTAATGGGTTTTGAGCTTATTTTATTAGTATTATACATATAACACTGATGGAATTATTCTGATGTTCTTCTGCTTTCCGCTAACAAACAAACCCAGAAATGAATTATCACCACCCTGCTACTTCACGCCTGACCTGACAGTTCAGTGAATGTGAAATTCAGAGCCTCGAAGACATTATACAGAGTCACTGTCACTTTGGAGCTACATTAGAGTGTATACGGCGTCCATAAGTTAATTTTTCTTTAAAAGGGGTTATTTAACTCCTTCTTGTAAACCACTGCTAATACAGACAAATACTTTACCCACATGAGCAATCCTTTGAACGCATCAAATGCGAAAAATCTAGGGACATCCATCACTCTGTTCCTGAGTTATAAACGTCGTACCAGAACTCACGATTTTTGACAATACACGTGTATATCGCAACAATTGTTAACTATTACGTGTACAACGCAATAAAGTATCAATATGATCTATCAGACGACAAAAGAGGATAATCTTCTTCAGTAACATTGAAAACTACGGTTTGGATGAATTTTCGTAATTTGCTATATATTATGAACGATTGATGGATTGCCGTCGATAACCATTTTCAAAACAGATCTTGCAAACTTAGCACACCGCTTTAAGATATGCCGCAAGGCTAAAAGCGGTATTATTTCAGTTGTCATGCTGGATTAACGTCCACATGTCTGTAGGGCATACCCCAAAAACAGCATATGTTTATCTCCGGTCTCTATAACTAGATAAAATCGAAATTTGAATAATACTGCCAATAAATATCCACATGTCAATGTATTGATCTGTACATTCATGTGATCATGCTCTATGTCCGACACCTAAGTGGGCAACTCTATCGTAAGGGCTTGTATGCTTGTGGTGTCTGCGATAAACTATCAAAAAATTTATACTGTATTAAGTTTTTTATTACCCGCATAACCCTGCGTATTGCTGTGTATTATATTCAAATTTTAAAAAATCACGACGGGAACATAATGTATTTGCAATTCTTTTGAATTTCTAGATCTTGAAAACATCATATCATGAATCTTTTCGTACAATCTCGCTATTCTGTTCCATCTGGTTTCGCTGTGTTCCAGCCAAAATATATTTCGGTAACGCATCGTTAATAAAGTTTAAGCGCGTCGATCCTCAAAAGATTACTAAAAATTAATAAAAATGGTTAGCCGAAATGTAATATCCCATGCGATCACATCGTATATCATCTTGAAAGGGACTGTATTTATCGTAAACAGCGTAGTCATAGCCAAAAATGATGTGCATGATCAAGGCATTAAGTTTGTTGCATGCATTTATACGAATCCCAATGATAATTATCTTAATTGGTTTTATGCTTAATGTTGCAATGCAATGGTCCCAATTGTACAAGATATTGAAAACCTGTTTATAAAGCTTTTAGTCTCCAACTTGAATTATATATCTATCCTAACACCTATAACAACAGTGTTCCAGGAACCAAAAAGTCTAAGTGTTGTTAGTCTTGTATTAATGATTTCAAATTGTGAGCAGTACTGAGTTAAGTCTCAGATTTCGTTTCTATACATTTGAATACACAGGTACCTAACGTCGCAAATAATAAGCAACATAGTTTTGGTACCGCTAAGTTAAACAAACTTCGTCGCATTACATAAGCTAGGCCAAACATCTCTGCCTTCAGCAAACAACAAATAATGGTAGAGGCGCCCACGATAGTACTGTTAATGGAAAAATAACGTTTTCGCTCATCCTCACAGTTCCAGTTATCATACATAGATTGTTTAGGGATTAAGATTACCGCGTCACTAATTGATTTAAATTTACAGCCCGTATATTTAATTTTTGTTCAACAAATATTGCAGTCGACTTCCTTCCTTTTGTAACCCAGATTCTCTATGGTTTACCACCTTCTTTTCCAGTAATAAACTTTAACTTGATATCTGATTTGACCAATAGTCATTCATTGATTTGTTACGTGTCGCATTTTTACGGCTATTTGTAGTAAAACGTTGGCCCACGCAGTGTTCCTAAAACTAATAGATTTTAAAGACTCACAAACCACAAGGACCTAATGTTATAAGTATTACTGATGGCCTGATGTAGTACTCAAAAGTACCGGTAAAAATGGCAGACAAAAGGTTTATAGTTTAAAAAATTGAACAGCATTCTTTTGAAATAACAAATTATGACAGAAAAAGTGAGAGCCTAGGTAGTTACAACGTTTTGTTTGACATTCTGGAGTAGTACTGAAAAATATTATGCTGTGACGACGAAATGAAAGCCAAGTGAAGCAAACTAAAATTACAAACATTCCGTACTTCTGTACATGTACTGTTAAAAAACTAAGTTCCAATTAAAAATTCATAAATAAAAGTATATTATTGTAATATTTTACTATTAATTTCCATGTATTTTGAATTTATTTTAATTTGGATAATTTCGATTGACCCGATCTGTACCAGTATTTGTAAGAATTTTAAGAAAATAGATGTAATGTGAATATATGTTAAAACCTAATCGTTAATTAACGCGACTTTAGAAGAAGAGATAAAGCTTAGTATGAAATAAAAATATTGGAGCTAGTTTGGAGCAACGGCTCTGAGGGTCGTCGGTCCTCCGTTTAGACGGCCAGCCGTTTTTGGCCGTCGGCGACCGTTAACAAGTGTCGGCCGTTGACGGCGACGAAAGCCGTCAACCAGCATTTTATACGAAAGCCATTTAACGCTGTCAGCGAGACAGCGGAAGATTGCCAATTTTATTGTGATCTGTCGAGTGACCACTTGCCACTTTAGTTATATTTATGCTACACCTGGCGACGACAGTTTTAATTAAGATGTTAAATGGCATTTTAAACTCAAAACTAGTGTAAATATTGCTGTAGTTTATTCGCTACTCCGACCCAATCTGAAATCTTGCAGGTACATTATAACGGACTAAGTATAGTTGTAGTTGTGATTCAGATTTCTGCTGAATATTAACGATCTTCTACAAGGCACAATAAATTTCAAAACGAACAATATCAAAACGTGCAAAAACATATTTTGCTTATAAATTACTATTATCGTTTGTCTATAGATTACCGACTCGGTTAGGAAAAGGCGTACGAAAAAAGCATATTTATTATGTACCGCTATTTCAGATGGTAACATTTTGTGGAACCTTATGACAGTATATTGCACTTGGTCTTATCTAGTATTATAGTTGGCTATACTCCGTCTGGCTGTAGGATTCGGCATTTTTGTCGTTGCATGTACGCTATATAAAACACTTACTTACAAACAAAGTGAATATTCAAACGATTGGTGATGTAGCTGTTTATGAACATCAAATTCATATGGAAGTAAGACAGGATTACTTATCAGCCGACCTTTTCTCTGCTGCTTCGCCGTCGGTCAGCCGGAAGCTCGCCAATGACCCGTTTACTTAAAAGCCAGCCGTTTTTCAACACTAACTATGAAACACTTACAATATGGCAGCGGCATAGTGGATGTATATACATACGTTTCCATAATATATAGAAATATAGATATTTTGTACAGATAAATATATGGCGAAATACATGTATAAAACATGATATGCCATAACGACTTACTTTATGTGAGCCGGTAAATTAAACTAAGTGTCCATAATGAAGTTTCGGACCAGGTCATGCTTCGCCGTATAAAAAGGGAGAGCTTGATATGAGTGGCATAAGATTAAAAATTTGAAGCTATATTATGAGGTTAGGCAAAGCTTAGGCTTAGTCTTAATCTTGGGCTTACACTTGTGCTTAAGCTTACACTTAAGCTAAGGCTTAGGCGTGGGCTTAGGCTTAGAGAGAAGAACAATTGTACGATTATTCTAAACTGACAATTTGACATTGTATGCTAGGGGGAACTTCATATGAATTAAAGCTGTCGTAAAAGAGTGATAAAAAGTGTTTTACCTTATTCGATGAAGTGGTCATTTTGCGGCTTGCCCCACAAGAATCGTGAGGATGTGTGCAAGGATATTTGGGCGGTATTTGTTACGCCTTTTGGTTCTTTAAAGATACCCACCATCACCTCGGGTTTATTGATATATCGACTACACCGCAAGATTCTGAAGAGGTTAGACTACTATGCTAGAAAACCTTGGTGTGGCTTTTCGATGCCCTATGGAACCAAGTGATGTAGCAGATACATCATAAAGAACTTTACAGCGTATGTACCCAGCAATCCTTCGCGGGTACGCAGTAAACTACCGACTCGTCGGATTAAGCAAAGTACATGAGTATGACCGAATGTCACAGTCTTATTCTAAATTATCATATGCAGTCTCAGTTAAATTGGTTATACTGGTTGCAATGGTTCCAGTTGGTTGAGTTTCGGTTACCCTATGGATATGTAATTAAAAAATCTTGCAAGATGTAATAAAAACTCTTCGTTTCTTACGTATATAGTACTTGGGGAACAGATCTGTGCTGATGAAATCTTATGTTGTCCACTTTTTTAAAAATTAGAATAGTATGTAACTTTTTACTACAGTTTGAGCCGATAGTATGGAATGATTGAGAAGTGTTGCTGTTAAATGTCGCAATGAATTGCTGATGTAGCCTGGTTTATAATTTCAGAGCACATAAATTGATAGACAAAATGAAATTTTAAAACATTCTCGAAATGTGTTTTAACAAACTATAAAATAGTGTTACAATTTAAAAATCGATGCAAAATGTTGCATGCGAAAACTTTATGGTTTCAACTTTATTATCCTTTTGCTTTATACATTAGATTATGTTTCGAATAGCGTTGAACAAACTGTTGCCAGAGCGATTACTCGAGCCATGATCCTTTAGCGTAGAGTCGTGCTCAGTAACCATTGAGCTATTATTACATTGTTGCTTGGATCCTCAAGGCTCCTCACAACGCGTCTAACCGAATACTATGGAACGAACTGAATTAACGCAGTATCTCGTATTGTATTGAGTTGTCGCGCAACAACCATATGTGTGAAGAGGTTTCAAGCAATAATTCAACTATCCACACTAACACTACATAGAAGCGACAATACTTTCATCATCGTATATCTCATATTTATCAAATACAAATCATATCAGTTTATACAGTTGCAATGATCAAATGATCAGGTGTTGGTGAAACTTATCTTTTGTAGATTACATAGCAGCGAATATATATATTATTTGTTACTTTGGATCGCGATACAAACTTATTTTTGCGACAGAACTTTTGATGGAAAATACCACTGAACTCTTCTGCATGAAGCAAATTAATAATATGAAGAGACATATTGATATGGTAAATCGGCAAAACACACGGGATTTGGTGAGTGGTTAATTATAGCTATAAGTGTCAAAACGAGGTTACAAATGGATTGCGTTTGGCATGTCACAAGATATTTGCTTTCAGAATTAAATTTGTTTTGGTGATAAATTAATTTATGAAAATAACTAATTTCAGCGTCTAAACATGATATATCGAACAGATGAAAGCTGCAGATAGAGATATGCAGTGTAGCGATTGACAATCGTTGCCAATTTTTATTAAAACGCCACCCTAACTTGAGACAAAATTTTTTAATTTCATTTCTACCTTGCGTGTACAAGCCGAACCGAACTGAGTGTATGCATATACCATATATGTGGTATACATAAACATACATATGTATACATATATTTGTATGTAGTCTATGTATATATGTGTGTCTACAGATATATATTGTGCGAATATATGATGATATACTGGCCTTATCTTATTGCCATAGTAGCATTGAAAGATTTGCAGTGGGCAAAACTCCACTTTCAGAATCTTTGTCTTTGGACCCACGAAAAAACCTAGGCTTCTATATATAGACGTACAAGATTCTGAGTGTGATGGCAAAGGGGCGTAAGGCAAGGCCACGTAATTTTTTTTGAAATTTTCAATGTACAAAAGTAAAGATCAGTGAAACGATTTCGCATGCTCTAGATCCCAAGCTACCCGCACTTAGTACACTGTGGGCCTTGTGTACAACTTGACAACGTCTTCCCCAAAAGATACATGTGGATCGTAATGACCTGAACATATCTACTAAAAATAGCCGTTTATCCACATTGTTCAACCGATTTTAATCCATAGGATTTGAAATTTAGTCAGTAACTATATTTGTTTCCATCCTATTTTTAATCTAGAACTATGGAATACATATGAAGAACACGTTGGTGCAAAAAAGAGATTCCAACTGTAGCAGCAACCTAAACAGACAGCCCGTTGTCGCGCCAAAGTTAAACCATTATTAAACTTACATAAATGTGTATTGACATGTGGATAAAGAAATCTATATCATATAATACACAGCGTGGTATATATTTAGTATCCATATAAGGTGGCGAAGCAGCGCTCTACAAATCGTACATGAAGCCGAACAAGACGGATCTTGGAAAATGTTCATCGATAAGCGACATACCAGTGGGTTTAGGAGGTGTCAGGTGATATATCAACAACATATAGTTTTATGCATATTACTATATCAATACAGATTTATATATCTACATTTACATAGACGTTTGTATATAAAGATGATACACGATTCTATAATTGAAGCAACAAATGCGAAATTTATGAGAGTGTTCAATTAGGTAAAGTCTAATTGAGTTTTTGATATAACAATAGAGATATAATAAGAAAGTGGAAAGTGAATATGCAATGCGGTCATATAATCAACCGTGGCAATATCATGACGAGGCTATCGGACTGAAATATAGGATAACTATTATAGAGAAAAATTGCGTGATCCGGGGCTATCATACTTGGCTGAACGACTCATTTGAAGTGAGGGATATTTCTTCCGGTCTGTAAGGATTGCATAAATGTTCTCTCTTTTTGACGACCACAAGTCTGATGGCTCTAATTGCCCACACTTTCCTATTATATTTCTAGAATTAATTTAAAGATCCATACCAATTTTCTAACAGCAAGTGGTAATACTTATCGCTTTAAGAACTGTACGCCTTGCTATCGAACTAATCAAACTATATCGACAAAGAGGCCTCTAGCTGAAGACCTTAAATCCTGTCCACCACGGTTTTAAATCTCGAATGGATGTCGCAAACGGTGATAAGCTACAACCAACATTGGGGAAATTTCAACGATTTAATGTATTAAACCGCAGTGTCCATATTTTGCATCCACCAAAGCAAAATAGCATTATGTACTATCATAATCTATACATTCGGATTGCTTTAGATTACCAACTTTCCTGAAAACAAGTCATGAGCGGCAATCCGGGTTTTATGTTACAGAAGCGATGGATGGCGTTTGTACATTGGGGTGGTGACAAGGTCTTTATTTCACATATGTAAAGCTATTATGTAAAAAAATAGCAAAAATAGCATATATTATAGAAATAAAAACATTTGAGAGTCCTGTTCCTGACCGCGCCTGCCTACCGGATGTTCGCCCTATTATATCTATAAATTGGCGAAAAATAGTATATTGCATAAAGATAACAAATGTTGTGGGAGGGGCGTCTCGCACTACCCACCCCAACGAGATCACCACCCATGGAACATCTAGCTCTGTGTTCTAGTGTGACTTTACCTTGCTTACAACGATTAGTTAAGGTAAACAGGAAACGACATTCAAAAAATTAGATACTCTAAGCGAAGGCTCTTTTATGCCACACCAATCTCGCTGTTACAAACTGACACCGCATTTTCGTTCTGGCTATGTAATTAAAATAAAAGTTTATCAAAACGAAAAAAGGTATTCGATCAATTTTAATTGCTGCTACTGCTGTGACTGAAGACAAACATGGAACTTCAGGCTCAAAAGCATGCACATATATACATATAAATATGGCTGAAGATAGGCATGGAACCTCTGGTTAAAAAGACTGTATATGCATATGATATATATCTACATGGTCTACCTGACCCCATGGTTGTGGGCTCTCCATGTTCACAACGCTTCTCAATGTACTCTATTATTTTACGCCGTTGTGATGATATTGATAGCGTCTTTTAAAAAGTCTAAGTAAAAGTAATACATTGATTCAAAGCATTATATATTTATATAAAGACAAATTATACCTACATGTTAGCATAAATACATATTGTGCATATATATTTTTATATCATAGAAAATAAAGGTGCATAATAAGCTGTGCGTAGAAATCTTTTACTGCACGGCATGTCAACATACAATGAACGTGCAACATGGTTGCGCTGTAGTATTATATGTTAGATACAACGATATAATAACGCACAACACAAACAGCAGGTAATTTAACAATTATTGAATAGCAACAAACAGTGGATAACAGCTGATGATACCGCCTATTCCAATAATGAGCATTTGACAATATAATCACGTATTCTCATGAAAAACAAATCTAATTGCTTCTGAGCTTTTAAAACGTCTGAAATAAATTTTTGTCACTTAATGTTTCTTCCGATACAAATCTAGCTGGACTAGGACTGTGTATGGTTAAAAATATAACTGCACACTGCTTTAACAAATTTGAGCTCCTATTGGTGTGAGTCTGAATAACTCTTCTTGCTTACGTAACTAGCTAAAACAGCTTTGTTTTATTGTCTTTTGGACCGCCGCGTCAGATTGCGTAGCTTTAGGAAGAATTGAAGGCCCCAGGCACTAAATTTTATGTACGCGTTTTGAACTCACAAAATATTCGTCAATAAGCGTAAGTTACACAAAGCATAATGCCTAATTACGCACTGAATTATATCATAAACAGATTCGAGTGAGTTGTCCTGAGCTCATCCAATAATCGATTCATCCTGACTATGGCAGAAATCTTAACATATCAAAAACATTATTATTATTTTAGTCACTGCAAATATTACTGCTAGTAATTTTGCCCTGCCTGCCATTAATTATTTACCTACAAGTAATTCTGCTGTACCTGTAGTTAATTTTTACTGCGACAAATTCTGCCCTACCAGCAGGTAATTTTGCCAACCTGCGAGTAATTTGTCCTACCTCTGGGCAGGCGTTCATACTCTATCTGTATATACAATTGTTGCAAGAAAACCAATGTTAACTGCTCGATGGTTGAGTTGTTAACTCGAGTCCGTGTCAAGAGCCCAGCAGATGATCGATTCTCCAGTTGACCATTTTGGTTTTTCGCTTTTAGCTTATTTTCGAAATACGTATTTATCGATGATTTCCGGGGCGTAGCCACCGCGTAAGTCATAGAGCTCCGACCACCAGTTTTTTCAGTCAGCTATTACGATTTTATTGCAGATTAATTGTACTCTTCTCAAGCTGACGCCACAGTGTCGCTGCCTCCCAAAATATTTATTCTAACTTTTTTCGCATGTTGTCTTGAAAATTTTACTCCTACCCCAGCTTATTTTTCGTGACTTCCTTATCCTAAATCGTGGCGGAACTACTGCTGACATCTATATTTCGTGAAACATCCTTCGAGTTACAATAGCATAATTTCTATGTATGAAAGAGCGTGCTTTACATAGCTAACTAGGTTGGCTTGTAAACGGCACTTAAACAAAAATTTTGGAAGTAGCGATATTTACGCATTCATTTTACCTGCATCTATGCGTCTTTACTTTAATTACTACTAATCTTGCCTTTATTGGGCCAAGAGCTAAATATTTTCAATGCAACACCATCTGCTAAACTGAAAATAATAAATATTTTTTTCAGTAGTCCGCCCTGGCTATCAAGCCATGAGACATAGCCGCTCGCATAAACATACTAACATAGCCTAGCTATTAATATTATCTATGAAGGGCTGGATGTGGGCGTACCTTTTTGTCAAGAGCCAGAAATGGCTCTGTGACAGAATTCAGCCCTATGAGCACACATCTTAAGGTAAATGATGCAAAATTAGGCAACCAGGATTTAGATATTGAATAAACGCATAATTTTTAAATCATCGTTGTGTGTTACTTAATTCTGAAAATCGCACTTTTCCAACGTTGACAATTTTTACAGTATACAGTCACTAGCAAAAATGAAACTTAAAATACACAAGCAGAAATAAATCAGAAACGGGGCATCAAAACATAACATATAAACCGTGTAATCAGTGCAAGTAATTTTAGTTACAGTGCTAAATAGTAGGGTAGGCTAAAGTCTAACTGAATTCTAAAAAGAAGATAAAAATATAGTCCTACCCTTATTTTAGAATACTGTAAATATAAAGCCATTACACCTATTTGCGAGTAAGCAGGTTTTCTAATGTAATAACGGTGACTCAGCTGCATGGCGCAACTTCCTAACACCATGCCCATACGACCCCGGCTATGGTAACCTCAAGGGGGGACCGTGACTGCTAAAATTTTGACCCTATTCCTGGTCAGACCCAAGAAGCTACGGAGCTCAGCAGGTCGCAGGCGCGCTTCACGGGGTGTGTTCGGACCCCGCCCGATTGGTTGCGCACGTGTGTGTAATTTCTGGTATGATTCCTGAGGTCCCTCAGGGAGGCTAGCACCGACACCTGCTCACAGGTCATGGAGCCTAGACGCTATTCCCTATCTTAAGCTCATCGGAAGTTGTTTAGTTCCGATTAGGCGTGTTAACTGTTGAAATAAAAGACGAAAATGCCCTTAGAAATTTGAAACTCAAGTTGATTTGCCTAATTAAGATCTTGATATGCTCCGTGCTAGAGCATTGAAGCCTGTGTGGCCCTCACAGTTCCGACAATCCTTGAAAGTTTAACGTCGGATAATCGATGGCGTGGCCTGCTTCCTCAATAAATTCTATGCGAGCGTACTGGTACCTTGACCAGTAGAAGTTTTAACTCATTAGAATAGAGTAACTCCTGGGTGAATTTTAAGTCACGGTCAGAAACGAGTTAAATTTTGCTGGTGTTTTCTAATTATTTCTTTCCCTAATTCCAGTAATAAAGCAAAAGGTGGATATGTCAGAAGGCCATGCACGCCAGTGCTTGGGACATTCTCGCCCACAAGCCATGGTGAGCAGTGCCTGCTCGTCCGACCGGACAAACCAGCAGACTCCAATCGTCTCGGTATGAAATAAGACTGTACTCGGCGTCAACGATGCAAGTTTATTTACACGATTAAAGCTTATGGTTGGGACGAGTGCTTTCTATCGGCGAGAGAGGCGGGTAAGATGAATCTAGTCGGGGAAGCCTAGTATCAACTCGCTGACGTCGTTCAAGCTCAACAAGATGTGGGGCACAGGGTACAAAAAGGAAAGACACAGGGGCGGAGCGTGCAGATACCTGCGCGTGCGCGAACTAGGAGCGGTTATCCCTGCTTTAGCTCAATGTTAGAGATTATTTCAGTTATGGGGCAAAGCAAGCAGGGCCGCTAGAGTGCTTCAGAAAATGCTCCTTAACATACCATCTCAAACATACGGTGACGGACATTAGACTAGGTTATGGGAAAGAAAAGAGTGAAGGCGGGGTCTGGTCATGCGAGGTCTGCTCTAGCAGCACTGAAAATAATACGGTCCGGTGATTACTCAAAATAAATCGGACTGTTGTGCCTACGGATTGACTTGCGCTGTCCTCTCAGATAAAGTTGTCTATCTAAGGTACGACTGACTGAACGGGGAAACGAGAGAAGAGGGGGCGGAATAATTCATCATATTTACAGCGGTGGGGGTTGGTCGTAACGTAAAAACGGCACTAGGCGATTTCCTGAACAATCCCTGGGCCGCCCCCCAGGGGCGAGCCTGGTTATTTGGTTTTAGTGTGATTTTTTCGTTGAAATTTTGGTGGGGGCAAGTTTTACAGGCTGGGCACACCAAGCCGAGGGGCAGATCGGCCTTATCTCCTACTCTTGGGGTCGTTTTGAACAGTCGGGCCAGGGGCGATCGGCCCTGGACGCCTCCGCGTCTTTTGTTTTCTCTTTTGTTGCTGTCTCGTTGCCTCTCTCTATTCCTACCTTATCTTATTACACTGCAATATTGCAGTGTCTCAACTGCACTGTAGAGCAGTTGAGTTATCATCGACTTAGTAGTCGATGCTGTTGTGTTCCTATGGCTGACTGGTTAATACCAATGAAACTGCAGCGGGCTTAAATACCCCGTGCAGGATCGAGTCATGATACGGGAAAATAAACTGGCAAGCGCTAAAACTGTGAAAATCTGAGCAGACATGATACATAGCCTAACGAGCAACTCGGGATAAAAGCAAAAACAAGCTAAACTCAGGGATCAGCTCGCTCCGAAGAAAAATCGGGGTTTTGCACTTGCTCGGTCTGGGGCCTGAATGGCCAGAGCGAGCCCGGCAGTTTTCTTTGTTGAAGCGGGGAAGACATAATTTTTTATTTTAGCGGCGGGGGCACGAAATGTCTCTCCCGTAAAAGCACTGAATGAACACTGCGATAGTGCCAGCCAACGGCTTATTAATCCATGCTCAATTTTAGACATTGGTTCAGAGAGAAGACTATGCTATAGTGAACACTTGTGTAAATTTGATCGTTTTCGTGGTATTTTTCAGACTGCACAAAAGGGGGGTTCTAATATCAAACGGTCCATGCACGGCGTCAGCTGGGGCGAACATAATTTTTACTCGGCTGGGGGCTTTGCCCCATTGGCCGCGTACTGGGATATTTCGGGAACGGGGTGTTGCCTAGCGTTTATTTCGTCACCGGGAAATGCGGGCTCGTTTGAGATGCCTTCGACATCTACATTAAAGCTGGAACAATGATCCTACAGGATTTTATCGATCCGAACACACCCAAATATTGTGAAACACGAGCCAAATAAACCGAAACAAGCCATTACCAACGTTCCTTTAGGAACGGCAAACACCTTAAGCTCAATATACATTACCTAGAATTTGTTTAGTCTTTTAACTTCCCAAATTTTCTTAACTCAATAGAATAGAGGAAATTTTAAGGGCTTCCTAAAGCCCGACGGAGGCTAGCCCTCCGTTCCTAATCTGTGTTTCTGTCCGAGCTCAAACACGGCATGAGCTTTCAACAATCCCCTGCGCTACAAATTTAGAAAAACATCAAACTAATCATTGAACAAGCCCCTAGTTTGTGGCGTGCACGTTCAAGAAAATTTTACCGTGGTCGGCTCAGGAATATTCGACAATCCTAACTCAAAAGTAACAAGTCATGTAAAATCTGGACGAGAAGCGTCCATTTTGTTGTGCCTTACCTAAGACCATGGGAATCAGAAAGACTTTGAATTGGTTGATCAGTCCTCACTGCGCTCTGTACGAGTGTACCCTAATCCGCCTAACGTCCCCTACGACGGAACTCGATTTTAGAGATTGATTCCAGAAGGGGTGGAGTCTTGGGTGAGAACCCGAACATGGATGTTTCTTCCTACGGGCGAGGGGCGTGCTACGTTCAAAAGGTACTTAAACGAACGGCCTGTTACACTTGAATTGACATGGAAAATAAACCCCTGCTATCGCTAGACCTTCCTCCTACTTACGAACGTTGAGCCTCGGGGCAGCACCAGCTGAACCCCCTTCGCGCGGTAGAGGCCTACGCGGAAATCTTTCGTCCATCGAGTCGATCCGAGACAAACGAAAAGCGAAAGAAAGTCAGAGCTGCATGAAAACCAAACACGTTAAAATATTGCGTCGGAGCCGGTCAGTAAAGTCGACCGAACTCCGCGCTGTCGAAGTCCAACTGATCCGACGAGTTGACGCGTTGGTCGTCGCCTCAAAATTTTCGCCCATAGTTTAGGATAGCGATTCTGTCCCTATCCAATCGTCGTTGGTCGTTTAACGCCGACTTTTGTTAGGTTTTAGCTCAGTGTCCAATTGGGAGACTTCCGGAAATTCAAATTTTGACGGCTACCGTAAGCCGTCGGTGCCATTAGAGAGAGTCGGCTTCAATTAAATTTGCCGACATCAAATTTGAACCCTCCGAGTACTCGGAAGTTGACCATCTGTGATTTTAGCACCGAATTTCCCATGACATATGAGCTTTTAAGTTTGAATTTTCTGTAATTAGCGCCGGACGTTCTTTGAAATCAAATCCAACGCCCACGTCTTTAAGACAACATCCGGTCCCAAGATGGTTAAATCGCCACCCAATTTCCTGCAATCTCCTCAAAAGTTGCAATCTGTACCGTCTTTCGAGTCGTTTAAGCTTTCCTGCCTTAATTGGGTCGGCAAACAACGATCTCCTTTGTGGTCTCGATGTGCCGCTCATGATTTGACTCGAACGCGTTGTGGAAAGTGACCCTATTCGCGAGGACACAGCAAAACATCGAGAAAAACCATTTTCGCTCGTGGTTCCTAGCTGACTTGCCTGATTTTCACACGCTCTAGGGGGGAACCAATGACGGCGATCGATCCATTTCGAAGTTGGAGATAGAGCATCCTCCAAGGGACTTCTATTGGGTTGGGGGTCCTATTCCGAGGCCCCAGAAACCCACGGGAGGGCCTTAAATGCACCCCGTCCCTCCTAATCATCGGCGTCTAGTCCGTCCGTAAACTCTAAATTTTAGTGAGTCTTAGTACGTGATGTCCTCGTTCGTCCGATTTTTTCTGCGTCTTTATGTACATACATATATATGCATATATGATATTTACATATAAATATAATATATACAAACATACATGTCTACACGCGCACATATACAAACACACACGCTACATATAGCGGACACAACTGCGTCCTGAGCGACAGAAAGGTGGCTCAGAATAAATACAAACTCACAACACGCCAACAACAACAACAACAACAACAACAACAACAAAACAACCGACCAAAGAAGTCGGTTAGAGAAAGAGCGAGGACAAGAAGACAAAAGGGCAGCGAGGACACGAAGAGTGCGTGGGAAGGGAAGCGGGACAAGGGGAATCCCAACGGGAATTTTCGAGAGGCTGGGGTAAAATTCGGTCCCAGGACGAAGAATAGAGTCGATCGGTACCAAAATGAGGGGAGAAGTCGTAATAGCAGGTCGGAACCCACCTATGTGTTCCTACATATATAAGTATGGGGAGCTTTAGAGGGCTCTCCTGCGTTAACGGTTGGGCGGGGCGATTCAAAAGAGGGTTGATATCGCTGCCGGGGCGACAGGGGTAAAAATGGTGCTAAAATTACAGCGATTAGAGATAGTAGCGGCTACGGTAGGGGCGATTTCGCCGGTTGTCCCGGGTTAACGGGGCGGCGACCCGTGACTCGCCGGGGTTTTTTTCGAGATGTCTCGTTGAGACGAATCCAATAAGGGCTGTTCGCCCATTTTGGAATTGAGAGAAAAATCTCGAATCATCGGTGCTCACTAGTGGTTGGCAACAGAGATTTAGGCACCTTTAAGTGGCTACAGCGGGTCAGCGGGGATTCGGACGGGGATCCGGCGCACGTCGTTGGACTCACCTAGTCACTATGAACAAAACGAGGGGTCGCGTGCACCGGTTCAAAAGTGGGGTAGGTCAACGAGGATAAACAGATGTGGATTTGCGTCAGTCACATATTACAACGGGGAGCTAAGGAAACCAGGCGATTTTACCTAAAATAGTCATCCTAGGGGCACACACATATATATTTTATATAGTCTGTCATAAATATATGGAAAGTAACAGTCCGGATTCTACTTTGACAATCCGACTTAGCGTAAGTAGCGATTGTCTCTACACGTTACAAGTGAGGTTCGGGCGCTGCCCGGGCGATTTTAGTGTCCAGCAATAGTCCCAAAATGTTTTACCAACATGCTCCGGCTATTCCCAGATGATACTGCCCTAGACGGGTGCGGGTCATTAAATTAACCAGGTATCCGTCGTTCTTTGTAAGCTCGAAAGCTACCGTAAATGTAAAGTAAGTTGTTAATGAATGGTGATATCATGTGGCCATTGCTCAACATGTAGCTAGAACCAAGTAGACTTAATATTTTTGATTTCTGTCTTAGTAACTTGTTAAATCGAACGTGCAGCCATGGGCCTCCTATTCCCGGACGGTCATAACCGTCAAAATTTAAACGTGTGGTGGCGGCTCCTCAGGTTCTGCGTGTTTCCATATCTTTTTTGCCGGTACGGGGCTCCATTCGCAGTCTTATAAATCAGTTGAAGCAGCTTAGTTTTCCTTAATTCGTTCGAATTATAATGCATGAGTAAACTTAAGCTGCGCCCCTTACCATCCTCTTTTGACAAAAGCGATTGCCATTCAGTTGTACACTGAACACAAATTTCATTTTTGCGTTAAAGAACAGAAATTAGTCCGTTTCATATTCCATACATTATAATTTGAAAATGTTCGCGAACACACTGGTGTTAAAGTACAGGGACCGAATTGCATTCGCTAATGCGGCGTTCACGTTATAATGTCCCCAACGTTTGGAACATATGTACCCCACACAGTGTCAGACACACTGTTGACAACAGGGTGTCTTAGGCACCACCATGTTTTTAATAAATTTTTTCAACGGTAGCTAGTTACGCGTATTACCACTTGCCGACAGTATCAGGCACACCGTGTCTTCTGGCAGTTTTATTGACACTGTTCGGACTTATTTGAGCAATGTTCATATGGGCTAGATACAAATATCGAGAATTTAGGAAAAACTCCACAGGACAGTTGACTAATAAACCGCATTCGCTACAGACGGTGTCCGTTATAGTTAATTCGCGCCAAATTGGTAGATAAGAGTGTGTGCGACACTGTCTAGAAAAAATTTAGTAGCTATGGGTGTGTCGTACACCCTCGACATTTGATTTACAGTATGGGTGTCACCCTGACTGTCTATACGGTAGGGTCGCGACTACAGGGGGTCAAAAGTTCCAAACAGCGGGGACATTATAACGTGAACGCCGCATAATGGCGTTATGGAACAGAAAAATGTCGAAATTGGATACGGCTGTTGAAATTAGAGTTTTGTTCGCTAACAACTTTTTGTATATGGTGTCAAAAGTGGATGGTTGGGGGCGCATCTTAAGTTTACTCTTGCATAACACTCCTCCCTGTGAGATTTTGCGAACAAAGCAATACAAACCGAACAAATGATAATGTATGGTACAACGTACAACACTTCTATGAAACGAGCCATGTGTAATGCAACATTTGGTGAAGCGGACCACAATTATATACGGTATAATGTACAACACTTTTATAAACGAACCACAATCATATACGATACAACTCTAGACATTTTTTATACAACGAGCCACAATTATATACAGTATAATTTACGACACTTTCTTATAAAATGAACCACAATTAGATACGGTACAATTTACGGCACTTTTTTTATAAAATGAACCACAATTATATACGCTATAATTTACGACACTTTTTCTATAAAATGAACCACAATTAGATACGGTATAATTTACGTCACTTTCTTATAAAATGAACCACAATTAGATACGGTATAATTTACGACACTTTCTTATAAAATGAACCACACGCACTATGCAGACTGTTGTGTCGTAGCCGAGATATAGGTGCCAACGGGGTTCTATGTGATTTTGGTGCCGAGATCGTGAAAACACTCTTAACGGGGCCGGAACGGGCCTGTTATACTAAAACTAAAAAGGCTAAAACATTGCTCGCAGGTATGGCAAATTTACATTTCGCGCAGGTAAAAATTAATCCCAGATAATTTCAAATTGCTCCAAGGTGATTTGAAACTACCCTCAGGTCAAATACACTACCTGTGACTAGCGTATCCTTTTTTTAGAATGCTACATGCTGTGGGTATGGTCTATTACGACTAATAAGAGGTAGTATGAGACTTATACGAGATTAGGATAAATTTAGGTCGAAAATTACGTGCGGGTAGGAGCCCCCTTTATGAAATCGTGCTTTATGAAATGATAATGTATGGTACAACGTACAACACTTCTATGAAACGAGCCATGTGTAATGCAACATTTGGTGAAGCGGACCACAATTATATACGGTATAATGTACAACACTTTTATAAACGAACCACAATCATATACGATACAACTCTAGACATTTTTTATACAACGAGCCACAATTATATACAGTATAATTTACGACACTTTCTTATAAAATGAACCACAATTAGATACGGTACAATTTACGGCACTTTTTTTATAAAATGAACCACAATTATATACGCTATAATTTACGACACTTTTTCTATAAAATGAACCACAATTAGATACGGTATAATTTACGTCACTTTCTTATAAAATGAACCACAATTAGATACGGTATAATTTACGACACTTTCTTATAAAATGAACCACACGCACTATGCAGACTGTTGTGTCGTAGCCGAGATATAGGTGCCAACGGGGTTCTATGTGATTTTGGTGCCGAGATCGTGAAAACACTCTTAACGGGGCCGGAACGGGCCTGTTATACTAAA
The DNA here is from genome assembly GCA_030248225.1 of Trileptium ribeirensis. Lineage (NCBI taxonomy): Eukaryota > Metazoa > Nematoda > Enoplea > Enoplida > Thoracostomopsidae > Trileptium > Trileptium ribeirensis. The sequence continues at coordinate 60,215 of JASANE010010449.1, forward strand.
ACTAAAAAGGCTAAAACATTGCTCGCAGGTATGGCAAATTTACATTTCGCGCAGGTAAAAATTAATCCCAGATAATTTCAAATTGCTCCAAGGTGATTTGAAACTACCCTCAGGTCAAATACACTACCTGTGACTAGCGTATCCTTTTTTTAGAATGCTACATGCTGTGGGTATGGTCTATTACGACTAATAAGAGGTAGTATGAGACTTATACGAGATTAGGATAAATTTAGGTCGAAAATTACGTGCGGGTAGGAGCCCCCTTTATGAAATCGTGTCCAGGACTGAACATCAATAGTAAAACAGAATTCCCTTATTTATTCATTCATTTAATATATTTATATTTATACAATTTATTCATTAATGTTATTGCGTCGCCCCAGAACCGAAGCTGCTCAACAACGATTTTTACCAAAATTTATCCTTTTATAGTATCTCGGTCAACCAAACCGCGCTTTGTTTTGTGTCAAAATATCTCAGGCCTATCTCAATTCGTTAAATAGTACATTTTCTATAATATGTTATGTGCTTTAATTTATTTGTGAAAAACAGCTTAACACAATGGTAATTCGATTCAAGTATCAAAACATCTTCAAATCATGTGTTTGTGCATTTTTTAAAGTTAATGCACCATAATCGTACATAGTAATTTATCATTTTGTAATGTTGTATTTTCCAGGGTTATGATGGTTATTTTATGCTTTTAAGAGTAAAATAATCTCATCTTGACTAAGGATAGGCCTAATCGCGCATCTTTAAGAAATCAAAAGTATTATGAATATCCTTGCGCTTAAATTCGCAAACTTGTTTAGTTAACGCCGTACTAAAGCAAAACACTGTGTCTTAAAATTTAAAAAATGGTAACTTTTGAAACGCAGAGAAATTGCAAAAAGGTGGATATGACTGCCAAATTTTAGGCAAAGATTATACATAAACTAACACATTCCTGAGTTTAAGTATCGAAATGGCATTTTGTAAGCATCAGTGTAAGCGGCAATTCGGTAAGCCTCGCAGGACAAATTTTCTCGACAGAAACTTATAATATTAACAGAAGCCTTGAATTTGGCCCTAGTTAGTTTTTAAAATAAGCTAAACCCTGTGGGCATGAGTTATTATGAATATCATCTAACGTTGACAACCAAGCTATTAAGGCATTAAATAGCTGTTACTTAAGAGACATAGCAATGCGAGAGCACAATAATGCACGTTCCAACGAACAGTACACAATATAAACGCATGTATGACAACGATTCGCCATCTATAATATGTCTATTCTGAGCCAATGCGCATGAATATATTCGTTACCCGACAGGCACATTGTAATTAAACCATTCATGCGTGAATTAAGCGTATTTTGTATAACGTTGAGTAAAATTTTTGTCGCGCGGCGAACTAAATCGGAATAGTTCGGTTACAAAACACCCGTTGCTGCCCCTAAAGTAATTTCGGTTCTGAGCATACATAGGCCATGTCCGAAGCTCCATGAGGAGATTGTCGCCGGGGCGGTCGGGATGTCGGCAGGGAGCCCACGTTGTCTGCGGGTAGGGAGCAAATCAGGCTTTCGGCTGTGGGAAGCCGTCAGGGGATACAGTTCAGAAATTTCTTGCAACTCAAATTTTCAAAATTTTTTGGCGTTCATTTTACCAACTTTACCCAATTTCACTGGATTTCGCTGAATTTTTGCCACCTTTCTAACATTTTGCCGAGCGCCTTAAGCGCGTGGAGTAGGGGTGTGCAGAGCCTCAATTGAAATCAGACTACCTCCGAGGTGGGACAGTCGGCGACACCCCGAGGGAGAGTTCAAGCCTCACGAGGAATAGAACTCCCCTGTCTCCATATGAGCATGTATGGATCCAAGCTATTTCAATCTTAAGGAACGAACCTCGCAAAGATAGGGAACGGCAGCGCATGAACAAATGTAGAGTGTACCATAAACTCAGTTATCGCAAAGCCTCGCCATGTATATACAGTGAACCAATTTGTATCTAAAGAGCATGAAAGCGTTTAAGATTAAAGGGGAACGGTAGTTTTAAAATTACAAAACACA
>JASANE010010450.1:0-39303 GCA_030248225.1 Trileptium ribeirensis
GTGATGTTTTGATTTCAAAACGCGAGCGTACTATTCCACCTCATTACGGAGTCCCGCAAACTGAACGGATTGTAGTCCCCCAATAAGGATGTAAGTGATGACCACCAGGATACTACAAAAACCCGCTCACTATTTACGGAATGTGTGCTGAATTCTCAGTACCGGCAACGCTATTTTACATTGATAGTATACTGCTAACTGCAAGCTCGATTACGCAACCTGACCTCATCGTTTTACGGTGACTTGGAATCTGCTCTTTTGACCGGAAAGGTCACAACTCAGACAGCTGAATTTCCAGAATCAGACTGCCATTTTTGAATTTCAACTTGGATACTGTTTCGCCAGCAACACGAATACGGTAGGCCAGGCGGGCTGCTGCTCTGAAAGGCCACCCCGGCGGGGCCCGAAAGTGCGGGGGCCCAGGTCCGAAACGGGGCTCAGGTCTCGTTTAGTGATACCAGCATTTCCGCCGACTTCAGCGCGTTGCGTCGCTTGAGCTGGAGATCAAATGCATTGCGGGTCAAGACCCGCTGAACCATGTATGTCACTGTCATTAAACGGTATAGATTGCAATTGAATATATGATATTTTAGCCGCCGAATTGATCTAGAAACGAGATACAAGAACACATTTAAGATATGACTGTAAGTTAATGTTAGGTGGGATAAGAATGTGTAAATTTCTTGTTTGTAATATGCTGCATATTATTGTACCTGGTACCTGTGGGAATTCGGGAATGCAAGTATCCTCGGTTTTTTCTTTTTGTATTTTGAAAATCTGCTGAAGTTCACGTTTAATTTTTGCAATTGATAAATTTTCTGATTGACTTATTTTTTTGGAAAGTATTTTGGTGGCACCGCTTTTTTCATAGCTGCCACATAAACAACTATTGCACAATATATAAAACAAATACGGTGTAGAACATGAACTTCGTGGTTGCAACAACTAAATATGCAATTTTTTCAATATGCTCCGTAATGTTTAGCAGAGTTCCTCCGCCACCATATCTGAAATGTTGACGATATCGATTATTGTCCATATTTTTGCTCCGAATTCTCCACGTTGGTACTGCAAAATGTCAGTTTATGGTGTATAATGTAGAGTTGCCACTACCATTTGACGTTGTTCATGATTTTATATAAATGTCTTCAAGCAAAAAAAATCTGAAAACACATTTGTTTTTCTTTGAATTATAAAATCAACAACATTTTTCCAACACAAGTAAAGAAAAAAATTGGCTTTATAAATCATATATCATAATCATTTGGTATAATCAATATTTTGGTTCTGTTTGTTGGATTTGACGATCACTCGGGTGTAGCACGTACTCACAGGATTCATGTCACTCGTCGGAGCAATTCGAGTTGCTCGGGGCTATTTTTCGCTATATTATCTCTCTTGAAATTCCGCTAGGAATTGTAATCTACGATTTAGGAGGTTGCTTTGGAGTGTCGGCGGGGTGGTATTTTTATTCCTTCACAGCGGAAACGAAAAATTTCCCCAAATGAGAATAATACTGTTTATATAACGACAACGATATTTTTCAAACCGTATGCCGGCAAAAATTTATTCAACTAACGGGAGATCTATTGCTACTTTTGAAACAAACTGTTGCAAAAAGCGAACTCCGGAGTTTGCAGAACTGCGTTTATCTAGGACAAAGCATACTATTATTCAGGGGTTAAATATACAAAACTTCCAAGGATCTCCACGCATAGCGTTTATTTAAAAAAAAGCAGCGATTCCAGTCTGACGTCTCAAAAGTTTCAACTTTAACTCTATTCCACTGTGTCGGCTTTCTAGGAGGGGCATTGGGACAATTCCTATTCCAAGGGAAGTCATGGTTGATGAGAATGCACAAAAGCTACGACAAATTAGACAACAAATTTCTGACAAGATGTTTGTTCATGCTAGTCTACGTTGCTTGATCCCCGATATAAAAATGTACAACCGTATGTAATGATTTTATGGATGGCCATAGTCGGCCACTTCTACAGTTAGCATCATTATTAGAATTTTTGCAGTTTGCAGAAAATAGTGAATCCGTCAGCAACATACTATTATTCAGGAAATTAACACAAAGTTTGAAACAATTTCAGGAGGAGCGTTTATTCAAAACAAGCGATTCCAGCTTATTCTACGTTTTTGAAAAAGTTTCAACTTTAACTTTTATTCATTCGAAATGTGCGTCGCTTTTCTAGGAGGCATCGGACAGCTCCGGAGGGATTCGAAGAAGTTGATGGTTGATGAGACTACAAAAAGTGCACGACAAATTAGACAACAAATTTTCTGACAGATGTTTCGTCCATGCTACGTTGCTTGATCCCCGATATAAAACGTACAACCGTATGTAATGACTGACGGGAGATTTATATTACACTCTATCTTACTGCAATAAAGCGAAATCGGAAACAGCGTTGCAGCAACATACTATTATTCAGGAAATTACAAACAAACTTCCAAGGATCTTTATAGCGTTTATTTAAAAAATATACGTTTTTTGGAAAAACTTTCGCTTTACTTTTATTCCATTGTCCGATGCCTCCTAGAAAGCGACGCAGCGGAACAATGGAATGAAGTTAAAGTTGAAACTTTTGAGAAAGACGTAGAATAAGCTGGAATCGCTTGCTTTTTTTAAATAAACGCTATAGTAAAGATCCTTGGAACTTGTGTTAATTTCCTGAATAATAGTATGTTGCTGCTAATAAACGCTGTTCTGCAAACTCCGGAGTTCGCTTTATTGCAGTAATAGAGTGTGACTGTTAGAAGTGGCCGACTATAGATCTCCCGTCCGTGAATCATTTTTTACATACGGTTGTACGTTTTATATCGGGGATCAAGCAACGTAGCATGAACAAACATCTTGTCAGAAAATTTGTTGTCTAATTTGTCGTAGCTTTTGTAGTCTCATCAACCATGACTTCCTTCGAATCCCTCAGAATTGTCCGATGCCTCCTAGAAAGCGACGCAGCGGAACAATGGAATGAAGTTAAAGTTGAAACTTTTGAGAAAGACGTAGAATAAGCTGGAATCGCTTGCTTTTTTTAAATAAACGCTATAGTAAAGATCCTTGGAACTTGTGTTAATTTCCTGAATAATAGTATGTTGCTGCTAATAAACGCTGTTCTGCAAACTCCGGAGTTCGCTTTTTTGCAGTAATAGAGTGTGACTGTTAGAAGTGGCCGACTATAGATCTCCCGTCCGTGAATCATTTTTTACATACGGTTGTACGTTTTATATCGGGGATCAAGCAACGTAGCATGAACAAACATCTTGTCAGAAAATTTGTTGTCTAATTTGTCGTAGCTTTTGTAGTCTCATCAACCATGACTTCCTTCGAATCCCTCAGAATTGTCCGATGCCTCCTAGAAAGCGACGCAGCGGAACAATGGAATGAAGTTAAAGTTGAAACTTTTGAGAAAGACGTAGAATAAGCTGGAATCGCTTGCTTTTTTTAAATAAACGCTATAGTAAAGATCCTTGGAACTTGTGTTAATTTCCTGAATAATAGTATGTTGCTGCTAATAAACGCAGTTCTGCAAACTCCGGAGTTCGCTTTTTGCAATAATAGAGTGTGACTGTTAGAAGTGGCCGACTATAGATCTCCCGTCCGTGAATGATTTTTTTGCATACGGTTGTTGAAATATCGTTGTCGTTATATAACAGTATTATTCTTCATTTGAATACGTTTCCGCTGTGAAGGAATAAAAATACCACCCGCGACACTCCAAAGCAACCTACTAAATCCTAGATTCCATTCCTAAGCAGAACTCAAGATAATATAACAAAATAGCCCCAAGCAACTGATAATACTCCGACGAGTGACATGAATCCTGTGAGTACGTGCTACACCGAGTGATCGTCAAAATCAACAAACAGAACTCAAAATATTGATTATACCAAATGAGTATGAGTATATGATTTATAAAGCCAATTTTTCTTTACTTGTGTTGGAAAAATGTTGTTGATTTTATATTAGTTACGAAGAAACAAATATATTTTCAGATTTTTCTTGAAGCGTTTAGCATAAAATCCATGAAACCGTAACGTCGATGGTAGTGAGTATTACATTATTGCGCCATCTAAACCTGGCATTTTATGCAGTACCAACGTGGAGTATTCGGGATTCAGCAAGACCGACAATAATCGATATCGTCAACATTTCAGATATATAGCGGGCAGAGGAACCTGAAAGTGACTGATTAAAAAGTTATTCCTCCTAAACATACAGAAACATATTGAAAAATTGCATATTTAGTTGTTGCAACCACGAAGTTCTAATCTACGCATGTTGTTTTATATATTGCAAATGCTGTTTATGTGGCAGCTATGAAAACAGTGGCGCAAATCCTTCCAAAACATTGGGGGGGTCCAAGTCAATCAGAAATTTATGATCCAATTTTAAACGTGAACTTCAGCAGATTTTCCAAAAATATGCAAAGAAAATGCGAGGGATACTTGCATTCCCAATACACCCACAGGTACAGGTACAATAATATAGCATATTACAAAGCGAGAAATTTACACATTCTTATCCCACCTAACGTAACTTACAGTCATATCTTAAATGTGTTCTTGCCTATCTCGCTTCTAGATGCAAATTCGGCGGCTAAACTGTTGATATCTAATTGATCTATACGAGTTTGATGACAGTGACATACGGCGACGTGGTTCAGCCGGTCTTGACCCATAGTTGATCTCAGCCATGATTTCAAGCGACGCAACGCGCTGAAGCTGCGCTCGGCTTCGGCAGAAGATGCTGGTATCACTAAACAGAGCCTAACCAAAGTTTCGACCTGGGAATACATCCGCCGCACTTCGGTAGCCATGGCCTTTAGAGCAGCAGCCGCCTGGGAAACATCTACGTATTCGTGTTGCTGGCGAAATATATCAAGTTGAAATTCAAGATGGCAGTCTAATTCTGGAAATTCAGCTGTCTGAGTTGTGACTTTTCCAGTCAAAAGAGCAGATTCCAAGTCACGGTAAACGATGAGGTCAGGTTGGTTGAATCGAGCTTGCAGTTGCTGTAAGGCAGTATCTATCAATGTAAAATAGCGTTGCCGGTACTGAGATTCAGCACATTCGTGATGGTGAGCAGTACTGGGGTTTGTGTAACGTGCTGGTGGTCGTCGCTTACGTGCCATACTTATTGGGACTAGATCCATTTCAGCAATTTCGCGGGACTAGATCCATTTCATAATGAAAACGAATAGTACGCTCGCGTTTATTAAAATCAAAACATCTATAAAGTTCCTGCACATTTATTGTAATTTTAAACTTTTGCCGCATAAATTAATATTTATTTCGTGCAATGTTAAACAAACATTTGCCGACGTGGTGGATTTGCATCGTTTGTGTACGGGACTCAAATGTAAGCCACAACCCCACATATGGGCTGTTGCGCGATGTCTTAATGAACCTCACAAGGCAACGGAACAAAAAAGCACATGAATACGTATGCGCCAATGCAAATTTGGCTGGTGTGTCGATAATGTACGCTGATTCAAAGGTGTTACACGATAAAGGAAAATCTTTAATGTTCATCTTTGGATACAAATTTCTTTTATAAGTTCTGCTCGAATTTATTCGAACAAAGCCAGCTAGTCAGCGGCCACCAAATCACTTATCAGATATAAGAATAATATTCTTGGCCATAACAAGCTTCCGCAGCGCTATACTATATACTGCTACCTGAATTTCGCGGACATAGCCTGTAGCATAGTCGCGTAGGTTGAGCATAAACTGACACTATGTAAGTTATTAACGCTCTAATTTTATAAAAATGTCTAACATATAACATAAAAGAAATCTAGCATACCTGCTTGCTTCACGCGCAGAAAACTGTGGAATTTCGGACATTATGGAGTCAGGATATCGACGTAATGTTAAAAATTTAATATAACGGAAGTGAATAAATTTACAATACTTACCTTGACAACGTGGACTACCCGCACAGGTAAGTAGCGGATATCTACAGGTCTACCTATAAAATTGAATCAACTAGCAGGTCGGCCAACTCACGATTACACAGCCAGTTGTATCGCTAATGGTACGCTACGTTTATAGCTACAGATACGTTCGAACGAATCAACTCATCATTTTTGCCAGCCTTGAAATCCTTTCTATTAGCAGATTTAACAAATTACAGCAATAGATTGATACCCACAAAATGATGCGTAAAACAAACCAGGGTCCCAGGGCATGCAGTGTCATGCATGCTAAATAGGGTGTATTTGTTGCATATACATTCAAATGAATCATCTTATCGTTTTCACCATCCCAGAAATCCTTTATTGCCACAAATGCAAGAAATTATAACATTAGATTGACAATTACGGAATCGTATATGAGTCAGGGGGTCTCTTGAGATACAGTACCATTCTAAATAGTCTTTTTCGGTCAAAGATACAAACAAATAAATAACTTCATCGTTTCCAGCATTCTCAAAACCCGTTATAACCACACATACAGCAAATTATACCATTAGGTTGAAAATCACGGAATCAAGCATGGCACTGGCGGTTGGGGGTTCCCATGGGATATACTACCATTACAAAAAGAGTGCACGGTCGCAAATACAATCAAATATAGCACTTAATCGTTTTCAACATCCTCGAAACATTTGTAATAGCTGATGCAACAAAATATGAGATTACATTCAAAAAACGAAATAACGCATAGTTCTTAGTCACTGAGGATACAGTACCTTTCCAAAAAATACGTCTATCACAGATACGTTCAAATGAATCATTCCATCGTTTTAGCATTCTCGAAAACCTTTATAGTCACCGGATTATGCTTATTAGCTATAATCTTAAAAATAATATTTACAATGGGTTAAAATGGGTCCTTCTGGGACCCCATTTTGAGCCCCTATCTCCTTGAAAAAAGTGCTCGCCAACAAGGTTGAAAATATTATCCAAGCGAACACAAAAGATATGACACAAGGCCTGCTTTTTTAGATATAGCTAAAAACACATTTTCCTGGGTTACAAAAATTAAGGGGTTTCCATCTTCAAAAATACCTGCCATACCTCTTGGGCGGGTTGCATAGATGAAACCTATATGGAGTAAACAGCCAGACTATAAGCTAACATAGACCCCATGGCAATATCTTCATTCGTTCCTGAGATATTTAGGAAAAAAACTTTCCAGACAGATGGACAGACGGGTTGACACGGCAACATTTATAAGTGCGCATACAAATAAAAATGCTTGATCGCTACGCTCGCTGTGCAAAAAAAAGATCTTAATAATTAAACTTTTGTGCTAGTTCAAAGAATAAGGTTTTCATTTTAGACAGTGATTAGAAAGTGACAACTACGAGTCGCATTGTAAGAATGTTGAGAAACCGAACATTCAGGATCGAATTTACCTAAGAAACAATTGCAAAAAAATTGCTAAGCAAAACTTTGCAAATAAAACTCATAAATTGCACCTTCAAAGTCATATGGGTTTGGTAAAGCATGAATATTTTATAAGAGAAGTTCACGTTTCTCATAGCTAAATATAACTTAAAAATCAAATTTAGACATTTTAACGTAAGACTTTCACTATATAAGCTGTGTTAGAATAACGTTTTACATCACTGATTTTTAAATATCGTATTTTATTCACTTCAATAAAACATATAGGTTTGGTAAAGCATAAATGTTTTATAAGAAAACTTCACGTTTGTCATAACTAAATACAAGTTAAAAACCAAATTTAGACATTTTAACTCAAGGCTTTCAATATATAAGCTGTGTTAGAACAACATTTTACCTACCGATTTATTAGATATCGTGTTTTATTCACTTCAATTTGTATCGCTATCGCAGGCATTGTTGAGACGATCAAAGTATATAATCGATCATAAAAACGTAACCTATAGCACGCTATACTTCTATATAATAACCCTAAAACTTAATCTATAAGATCTCATGCGATCTTTCGGCTGATCCTAAGCCTAAAGAGGTGGGATAGCGGGTGTCCCTGTGGGAACCGTCACACGGAGCTGTTGGAACCGTGCGGGCTCGGAGACCATAACACTCAACAACTCAAGAGCACATCCTACAGCAATTAAAAGTACTGTTTCTGGGCTAACAATTCGTTTGCGGTAACACCTGTCTATTTTACAAGTATATACAATTTATTGGTAAAGCAATAACCATGTGATATCACCTCTCTATAAACGAGACTTCAGCTTTAGCAAAAAGTTGCAAACATCTCAACAAATTGAGCTTGAGCAAAATTATACAGGACTACAGCTAATAATGACAAGCTGAACGCCTATAAGTTTACCAATACATCATTCAAACTTTATAATAAGCTCGTACCGATGACAACTCTCTAGTTTCATTCTTAAAAAAACGTTGTTCTAAAACTGGCTGACATTTGGCTTTTGTCAAAGTAAGCTTTTTGAGTTTTGGTTTAGTTTCTGCTTTTGAACAAAATTATTTGAAATGGTTCTTAGTTAATAGTTTTAAATAATGACGGTTGTTCACCCATCAACTGGTTAATGAGAAGAGCCAAACCTACAGTCTATATCGTGGCATTAATCTATTAATATCTTTATTGTGGTCGTTGAAGACGACAGACTGTTAATTTTTATTCAACCTTTGTCAGACTATGTCTTGTCAGCTTAAGTCGTGCTGTCCTGTAGAATTTTGGTCATAAGTAGGTAGCTTGCAAACCCGACTGCTTTATCCGGATGCCAATTTACAAATGCGCGTGGATAACGTCTCGGATTCTTTCAACTACATTTCAGGCGAAACAGAAAATTTTTTTGAGTTTTGGTTTAGTTCTGCTTTTGAACTAAATTATTTGAAATGGTTCTTAGTTAATAGTTTTACATAATGATGGGTGTTCACCCATCAACTGATTAATGAGAAGAGCCAAAACTACAGTCTAAATCGTGGCATTAATCTATTAATATCTTTATTGTGGTCGTTAAAGACGACAGACTGTTAATTTGTATTCAATTTTTGTCAGACTATGTCTTATCAGCTTAAGTCGTACTGTCCTGTAGAATTTTGGTCATAAGTAGGTAGCTTGCAAACCCGACTGCTTTATCATGATGGCTTTATCATGATGCCAACTTACAAATGCGCGTGGATAACGTCTCGGATTCTTTCAACTACATTTTAGGCGAAACAAAAAATTGCCACTGCGACTAAAATTAAAATTATCCAATGAACCAATATACAATATCAGGAAGAGATTATAAAAATTTGCCAGTATACAAGTTTGTGCAGTTCTTCGACGTTTGTGACTAATGAAATATGTTAATACATGTTGTTGTTACAGGTTCAAATATGGCATTTGTAATTGTTGATTTTACAATAGTTTCGCAGTATGCCAGCCTCACAAAGCGCCTGTCGGGTTAAAACATTCTATACCTAGTAACCTTCAGAACACATAAATTATATGTACAAATACAAAGAACAAAATGTGATACCAGGGAGAGAATAGCGTGTAATTGATGCTTAAAAAAATTCGATACAGTATGGTTTCCATACCATGAAGCTACATATATGGCCAGAACATTTTAGGTTCCAATTTAACGTCTAATCAAAATGTTGTCGGTAGAATATTATATAATTGCTATCTAATTTTTTCGTGTAGAATTGAAGTCTTGACAATAAAACTGCAGGCCCCTATAAAATTTAAGAATATAATTTTGACTCAGAAATTTGAAACTTGCGGAAAAATAATTCAAAAGGGTAATTTTAAATTATATAATCTTTGAACATTATATGATGTTATCAACTGTAATTTCACATACATGGTAACTGCAGTGCATTTACCAAGTATATATAAATACATGCAGTTTATTTCCATGTTTATGTGAAATATCCAGGCTATAATATTTAGTAAATCAGTTAGCCCTTTAATTTTAATTCTTCGTGAAAATTTTGTTCTTCTGATCACATATGCAAAAAAGTTACGGTGGTTCTCGAAAAAGTGAGGAACACTTTAGCGGTCCACGCCACGGTCTGAAGTAGAGAGGGAGGTTCGAGGGACACTAAAGGCGTGTTCACACGCGCAAACTTTTTGCTCAAATTTTGATCAAAATTTGAGCTCAAATTTTGATCAAAGTTTGAAAGCATCTTTTTGCATTTTTGGTAAGTTTGAATGTCTGAACACTGTTCAAACTTTTCAAGGATATTCCTGTAGCCAATCACCGACAAGATTCATTACTTGAAAAAGTTTGAGCTCAAATTTTGTTTTCAAACTTTGAAATATCGCATTTTTTTGTTAAAAATTACCATCAAATTTTGATCAACATTTGATGAAATTTTGAGCTCAAATTTAGAACTCAAAATTTGGGCAAAAATTTTGAGCATGTGAACAGTCCTTTAGTCCGGCTCTGTATTCAGCTTGTGTGCAATGTATGTGTAAAATATAGTATATGTCGTTTATATATGTGTAAACCAAACAAGGCTTTTATAATCCTTGTATGTGTAAGGCATACACTTTTCATGTCGTGTTTGTGTAAGACATGCAACTTATTTTGGTGTTTATGTGTGAAACATGTAGTTTATATGCCAGGTATCGCTAAATATATATGTTCTTCATATTACTTGTTTAAATTTAAATCATGCACTTTATATATGTAAATCCTATTGCTGTATGCTAAGTACTTAATATGCTGTATGTAATATGTTTGAAACATATCATTCATATATCAAGATGATTTTTTCTACTAACTCTGTCTGTAAACGCAATTGCCGTACAATTCCGTTGGGGTTTTTATCGTTCATCATTAAACTTTAGCAATATCAAAAAAAATAATTTCTTAGATTGAAATAAACTGATATTGAACCGGAAATGGCAAAATTATAAGCTTTATTTCAGTTGCTTGGAAAGACTTTTGCTGTTTCCACAGTCCTAAATTTAATTTATTTTGACCATGAATTTTTTTGTTGGTCAAATGTTTGGAATCAGTGATTCGGTGTGTTGTCGATTAGCTGGCCAAATCATTTAACCGTTCTTAAAGATATAATCTGCACACAAAGGCTCTCTGTAAGGGTATACCTAATTATGAGGGTTATACTATGTCCCATTCACTTGGCGTAGCTGATTGTGGCAAGTACTATCAATTTTTATATTCAATTATAATATTGTTTCATAGCAACTTCTGTATTATGTTGGAGCTAAAGTTTATCGATAATTTTCGCCAAAACATTTAAGGATACTTCACATCTTTCAGAGAATAAGCATTTGTTACGCCATCTTACCGATGATCGCTCTTTTTATCCTAAGCGTTTGATCGTAATCCCCAATATAAGGACGTCGCTAATATACCTATTTTGTACGAACTCATTAGGATCAGAGTGCCATAAACCAGCCTTGTACTGGAACTTAGCAGATAAAGGCACTGGGCAAGCAGATTGTGTTGATAGTAGTATTTTTGACGGAATGGATCACGATGGTAAGTAACGATAGGAGCCGCAACCCACATCCATTTCAGAATACTCCGCTAACCCGGAAGCATTTCTTTGTGGTCAATTAAACCCTGGCATAATTTATTTTTAATGGTTATTTGTGGGCTTTTTGGAATAGAATAATCTTTTTTGAAAAGACTCCAACTTAGGATAGTCTGCAAAGCTTTATGTGCTGAGAGGCAAAACTTTGCGCGCAAACCCAAATACTAAGATCTCATCAATGGTTAGAAAAACGTAAACGTTCTATTATTGTCAGTTAGAGAAATCAGTAATGGAAGATAATTTCCAAAAAGAGCACCACTTTGGAAAGCTAAAAACTTGAGGGCGTAGGTGTACTGAAAATAACATTGTATCTGCAAACTTCTTTACGCTAATCAAATCAGTTTTAATGCATCGATCCATGATTAACACATGTTGGGAGTCATAGAAATTATGAAAACTTTGCATTTATAGTGAAACTTTTTTCTATAATTTATAGCCACAGCTGATGCTTAAAATTATTACCATAAATAAAATTGGAACAACCAACAGCTGATCGACCAAAACGAACAAAGCAAATTACTATTAATACGGGTTATTTAAAAGCAGGAAAAGCTATTTCTTTCTTTGAAACATGTAACAAGATTTTAAAATCAAGGATTGAAAAATGAATGGAGCGTGACAGCATGCGTTCGCCTAAAGTTTTGAATCGAACACAACTATCAATTTTCGATTTTTCTCATTTATATTTTAATAAAATGCCGTAATCGATCATGGTTTTAGTTTTTTCCTCAGGAGGATTTTTTTTAGTTTCGTGAAAAAAGACAATTCATAATGTGTAAAATATATTCATAAAATTTATAGATATATAGGCTAAAGTTTAAAATAGTTGTTTTCTGCGTTTCAGTTGACCAGAAAAAGATAAAAAAATTTATTTTTATTGATGTCAATGTTCTTGGATTTCGATGTTTTGCTCACGGTATCGAACTAAAAACAAAGACCTTAAGCGATATTGATTTAGATAAAAAGTCGTACTATACAGCGATGTCTAACTAGCGATCTTAAAATTTTTGGATATATGATTTTAGTCGAATCTGCGAATATGACTATTTTCTGGAACTTTAAATATGGTGAAATGCTTACGCTATTGCTTACGAAATTAATTGGTGATGTTATAACATCGAATAGTTTCCGCATTAATACTGACGGCTTATACAATCTACTAACTTCATGTCATCTAAACTTTTTACACTATATCAGTACTCAAAGCTGTTTAGAGTCAAGGCAACACGGTGATACTGAAGTTATTAACAACCGTTTTCATAAGACAATCCTGTTCTTTGTTAGGATTCCATAGGATAACTGATTAATTTTTTTGGCTACACGAAACTCAGTACTTAGAATTACTTAGAATGGATGAAATTAGTTCACAGATTGAAAGTTTAGAGATGTAAATGAAGTAATAATTCATGCACTGGACCGATTCAGAGGGCTGAAAAGCAACCGTTCAACAGATAGCTGTTTAAAAAATTGAGACACAACGTCGAAAACAAGGCATTAGTAGGTACAGCATGTTGAACTAATCGTATTAAAGTGTAACGTACTTATTTAGTACATTGTACAGATATATTTTTGGGTTCAATAAAATGCTAAAAGAATCCAAACGCTAAAAAAAGTCATAAGTGGTACTAAAAGGAAAAACTATGAAATCTGGTTAATAGCGAACCAAACATCAAGGAGCAATAAAACTTTTTCCAAATTATTGTTTAGTCGCTTTCTTGGTTCATGTTAGGAGCGCCGACAGAAAGCTTCAACTAGGGGAACCCATGAACTCAGGGATCCAACTCAACACAACGATCGGAATGCTGCAAGTAGAAAAAATTGTGTTACAGTTGTAAACTTGAAGGGGGGAAGGCACTGTATAAAACTGAGATAGCGAGATGCACGTGCTCCGGCGATGATCACCATTGCTACGCCCCTGGTTCACGTAAAACCAGCAAGGTTGAAACCCATATGAATATTATATATAAATATTCTGCGTTGCGTATAATATCTAATATCATGTGTCCTTGTTCAGAGCTTTAAACGATCTAAAACTAAAACGGTGGCGAACATACGGCATTTCTCGTTTAGTTTCATTCATAAAAAGTGCTTTAATTACTTAAAATCAATCAGTTCAAAATGGACGTATATAGCCGCCTGCCGACTTGTAGCCAATATTATTGCTGTTTTGGTTGTATGAATTTCCGACGTCAAAGAAGTATATATAATGTCTTTTTTCTTACAATAGAGTTTATTTTATGAATACATAATTATTGCTCATAGACATAATTAGGCTCGATAAATTGTATTGGTTTAAGTGATTTGTGATATATATATATATGTTTATCACAATTGTATCCGGCATTTTATGTGTCATATTTTTATTTGACATGGTATATATGGTTTACCATTAGGTTTTTAGGGATATATTATTTTAGCATGAGCAAATCAATTGGATATTTAGGTAGGTATTTTTTCGAAACCTGTTAATTTTGCGTTCAAAGCAATCGCGGATTTGTCGATCATAATTATTCAGCAACTACAGTAAGATGCGTCCAAGATGATGATAAAAGGACTACTACGATCGATTATTTGTATAGATTATATATTACCACCCATTTTGTTAGAATCGAAATCTATCGAAATATATTTAGGTCAAGTTAATTTAAACCGCAATTTCTAGAATCTATTGTAATAGGAACTTTAGCAGAGTCTATAAAAACACAACAAACCCTACTCTATTTTATTTAAAATGGCGTACTTTCTAGTAGAACTGTCCAGAATTGATTCAACAAGAGAATTGACTCTAGCATATATTTATATCATCTCGCTGGACGCATCTTACAGTAGTTGCAGCATTACTGAAACATGCATTTATCCCGACATTTACGGGAACTTGCATTGCTGAAGGCCATATTAACAGTTACAGCAAAGCATTATTTGGCCGTTACAGTATTTACAGCCGTCGTGCATTGGCTTCTAACAACCGTGTAATGGCCGTTACCATATTTACGGAAGTTCTCTGTGAATGATATATAACATGCTAAGTCAGTTTTTAACAATAATTTTAGGCGATATCATACAGGTAGTTGTCATTATAGTAGAGGTTCCAAATGTGCGTCATAAAAATGGAAGAAAAATGCAGAAATTTATTATGTTGTTAGCTTTTATTGCAAATATCGTAAAGAATGCTTAATGCCTATACATTGAAAAATACTGCGAGATTCTAAGAAATGTTAATTTATGCAAAACTGACTTCACCTGTTGAGTTATATTGACAATTAAACCATAAGCAATCTGCTTTTGGCGCAATTTGGCAGACGTCGATTAATTTGCGTGGACCGTGACCTAATGCACGTCGATAGGTGCCTAATCTGTGTTACTACAAATATTTATCATTTAGAAAGCACTTTTACTTTTTATATTTTGTTGCTTTTCTTATTTATATTTCGGCATCAAAGAAGGTTGAAACGAATACATGCACTACAGGGAAAATTTTTCGAATCGATTCGGTCGAAACCAAACCATAATCAAAAACCTCTCCCAATAGCACAGACGTGTTATTTAGCTGCACTGTCGGCTTCCTACTAAATACTGCCCATACGGCTCCAGTTTCATCGACTCTCAGAGAGAAGATGCAGCTAGTTCAAGGAATCGATTAGCTTAGCAGGCCGCAGGCGGTTTTGTCAGTGTGTTTGGCCCGGACTCTCTTGGCGGCGCACGTGTCTAGTTTTATGACATTATTCATTAGAAACCCCCGATAGGATCAACCGCTAGGCCCGTGTCTGGGTAACCAGGTTAATTCACCGTTACCCCTCCGACACTCAAGGAAGCCTAAATTTTGTTCATGAAATGGTTTGCACTTTCGTATTGGTGGCAGTCATTTTAACACTCATGAAGAAGCTGACATTTTCGTACTCCGTGTTCTCCGTATTTATCTTTTCGTATTTTCAACGCTCCATATTCTGTAGCGCGGCAGGTTCCTCCGTGTTCACTAGTATGTCCCCATAGTTTTGACATTGTGCTTCAATTTTGACGACCTCTCAAAATTAAATGAAGTTGATTCACTTTATCGTTGCTAACTTAGACTCCTCCTTTTGAAAAAGCTTGAAACTCATAACTCTTGGGTTATTTTTGTTTTCATCTACAAAATTGCGGATTGTTTTTGTGTGGAGCAATGCTTAACAACACTGCTAAATTTGCGGAAGGTCGGACAAAATAAATCTGACTCATTTTGTTCACTTTTTTATTTATTTGATTTCAAGTCAACGGAACTCGCTCGCCGATCCCGAATGGATGCTGAATGTCAATATCATGTCGGTCGAGACAATTTTTGTGCGACACCTTCGGTCGTCTGATTGTGCCTGCCTTTCTCCACTTTCCCATCAAATGAGATACCGGGAAAAGATAACGAATCTTCCGTGGTGTTGGAATGTTCATGAAATTTTAGGGAATCTGCTAGGCATTACTCTATTTTTTGTCAAGTCTTCAAATGGCGTTGTCGCCGAGTTTTTCCTTATTATTATCTCTTATTCTGAGCAAATCATAGCGGTTTACTTTGAGCTTTAACTGGGGCCTTACATATTTATTTATCAATGATTTGCTGTAGCATTGCCTGGCTTACCAGCACTGGTAAATTTTATCTTAAAGTCGTCGGATAAAATAGATCGAATTTGGTCACTGGTCACGTTTTCTGGACAAGCAATCTCGGTGTCAACGAAGCGCACGCACTGGTGGCACATTCTGCAATCTTTTTGGAACAGAATCTCGGAAGATGGGTGCTAATCTAGCTCGAAGCCTGTAAACCAAAAACCTCACTTGTAGCTTCCAAATAGCTACGGACATAGTTTTAGGTGAGAGTTTTCATCTAGGAATGAGGATAATTCTAGGAGCTACCGAATTTGTTGCTTACTTAAGAGAGTCTAATCTGTTATTAGAGCTTTGTATTTGTCTCCCAAAGTGCAAAATTTTACAAGTTGTTTGATACTGTCATAGGGGCTTGAAAATTCTATGCGCTCTGGGTGGCTTTAATTTAAGAATCTGCATACAATTTGTAACCTAACACTAGGCCTAGAGCCATTGAAAAGATGCAGATAAACCAAATTCTAATTGTTATATGCTATATGTCTATTTTGGTAATGAATTGGCATAGACATTTTTTCTGTAGGGATCGGACGTAACAGGGATTCTTATTGTAAGTTAAAGTTCATCGTTACTTAACTAGAATATTTTTGGTTCGATCATTAAATCATACCATCTTTTTTCTTGACCAAGGCGTATATATTGTATCATGGGTGTACGACCAGTAATCATTTGCTTTCGTTAACTGTCGGCGTATGCTAGATAACTGCTATAAACTGAATGAAACGATCGCTAATAGTTCAAATGCCGGTTGATAAAAATGACTAATGGTGGTCTGGCTTTTCTAAACAACTATTTGAAACTATTCAAACACAACTATTCGAAACATAAATTCATTAGCCGTTGAGTTACGTATACATTGCTCGTCGAATCCTAGCTGATGCTGATCAAAGAAGAATTATGTCCAATGAATTGAAATCAGAGTCTCATCGGGTCTTTTAGACCTAACCTGGTTCAGATTTACAATTTCAAATGTCCCACTAAATATTTGCATGCTTAAAGTCACGAAGTTGATCTAACAAGTCTTGATCTAATCATTGTTATACCTTTCTGCTGTAAGAAACATTCTGCAATTAAAAGTCAAATTGCATAGTTCTAATCAAAATTTCCTCGGATAACTTTTGAGGTTCAGCTAGAAAACGATTCTCATTGATTATTTGAAACAAAATTTGTAGCTAAATGGGCAGGGTTTTGCTAAAGTTTGAACTCTACTTTACTCATTGCTACCTTTGTGCAATCACAGGTACAGCGCATGATTTATACTGCCAGCTCGAATTTTTTCAACTTAATGTCGGGACGAAACTCAGATTTTCAAAGCGTCATACTCCAGCCAATTTTTGTGCCTATGCTTAACGTAATTCTAACGTGCAGTTTCCGGTTTGCAAAGAAAAGCTTGTTTGAACTGGCTACATCACTACAGAATGCCAGGCCAGTTAGTATGGGCTTATAACTATCAGTTCTTCTTCCTGGAACACACATTCTATCGGATCTATTAATTAGTGGCGTTCAGGGATTGAATTTAAACTCGAGGTGTTGTCCATTTTTGGGTTTCGAGTTTGTATCCGAGCGAAGCTCAGTTTTGGGTTATTTGGCAAGAACTTACATTTTACTGAGTTGTGGTACGTGTTTACCCATTTCTCTGAGGTATTTTTGGTAGGTTTTCCTTGTTTACTAAATCTGATAAATTTAATAAATAAACCTAAATTCTTTATAAATTTGGGTTTTAGCCATTTTGTCAGTTACTCTGGCCATTTTAGGATCCTCTGAGCTCAACTGTTTCGGATAAGTTAGGTCCCTAGAAATATCTCTGAAAATTTCGACTTGCGATGACAGAAAAAGGTAATTGCCGTGAGATTTAACTTAGTATCTAGATTTTGGAGTAAATTTAACGTTGATTCACTACGCAGTGACCGACAAAATTTTCTTCAGCATAGATTGCCTGAGTTCAAAATCTAGTTCCAACGGCCCACTGTCTAACTTAAGTTGAGTATCTGTCAAGTCTAGTCACTAGAGTATCTCCTGAGTTTTAGGCTAAAGGTGAAACTAATTTTTTAGGTAAATTTTTTGAAAGAATTGGGCTTAGCCCCATGGGTCTAGAAAGAGCACAGCTCAATTTTAATGCGAAGCGCTAAGATTAGGCAATTTTAGCTTGACTTTAAATCAGACGAGGAAACGTAGATATGAAAATCTATTCCGACAAAGACACTCACAAAATTTTTAAACCAGAACAGACCTCAAAATGAAACTTTCGTGACCAAACTATGATAACTTTTGGCATAAATTATCATTTAAACATACATGATCTGTTCAACATATTGTACATATAACACTGGCACCCTTAAACCGTTGATTTCAGTTTTTAGGTAATTTATGTAGAGAAATTGGAAATCAGTGCATTTCACCTGGTGTAAACCATGTGAAGTCAAATACAAAGATCAGTTTTGTTTTATTTCAGATTGTTAGTTATGATTGATTACATCAAAATGCTAAACCGATTCGGCTTTTTTACAATATTCAACCAATTTTGAATTACAACTACCCAACATACTTCAGGTTTTAGGTGATATCGTTGAAACAATTCAAATGAATTGCACAAACAATACAAGCACAAATTTATACAGCAAATTATACAAAGGTCAATATGTAAAGGATCCACGTTCGGCGCATTGATTAGCGATAGTTTCATGTCCGTAAAATTTAACGCACCTAACATTTTGGTTCTTAAAGCACAAAGTTTAATAAGTACTCAGCGAACATGTATCGGTTTATCGACTTTTCTCGAATAGAGTTGAATATTTAGTGTTTGATGTTCTGATGACCAGTTTTGCCAACTCAAAATATACACCATTTAAAAAAAAATTTTCATTCTGAACACTCTTAGAGACACTCAAAGTTGTTGATCTATTTACAGGATAGCTTGATGTAAAATTTCAGCTTGGTACTACGATCATCTATGCTACTAGGATTTTCAAAGAACTACCACTATTCCAAGTCATAATTATTTTATCCATTGGCCTTATAAATTTACAAATTAAGGACTATAGTTGAATTTCAAGTTTATAGAACCGGGTCATGGAATTTATCAGCTTGGTACTACGATCATGTATGCTACTAGGATTTTCAAAGAACTACCGCTATTCCAAGTCATAATTATTTTATCCATTGGCCTGATAAATTTACAAATTAAGGACTACAGTTGAATTTCAAGTTTCTAGAACCGGGCCATGGAATTTATCAGCTTGGTACTACGATCATGTATGCTACTTGGATTTTCAAAGAACTACCGCTATTCCAAGTCATAATTATTTTATGCATTGGCCTTATAAATTTACAAATTAAGGACTATAGTTGAATTTCAAGTTTCTAGAACCGGGTCATGGAATTTATCAGCTTGGTACTACGATCATGTATGCTACTAGGATTTTCAAAGAACTACCGCTATTCCAAGTAATAATTATTTTATCCATTGGCCTTATAAATTTACAAATTAAGGACTATAGTTGAATTTCAAGTTTCTAGAACCGGGTCATGGAATTTATTAGATAGCACTTCATAAGGCCATTTTGTACAAAAGAATTAATTAGGTCAAATTTTCCGGTTTGGATTACTAAGTCATCAAAATGTTTTGGTTTCTTCAAATTCAACGATTAAGACCCAGTTAAATTTTAGGCAGTCACTGCCATATTGATCAAAAGAACTTTTTGTACTCAATATCTATTAGTAACTCTCTTTTAAGGCCTACTTTATTTCCAGTAGAGTTCATGTATAATCGAAAAATCGAATATTCCTAGGTTGATTGACATCCCAGTCGACATAACTTTTTCGTTCGCTTTCAAGGTATTTCAATTTAAATCCATTGTCTAGTTTGCTCATGTATGGCTTATGAATTATATGCACTGTGAAAAGGAATTTAAAACTTCGTATGAAATTTTATGAGACAATTCAGGGTAACAAATTTTAGCAAGCTTTTTTGCTGAAACTCTCGTCAAAGATTCTTTATAGCAGTTAATTGGGGCACTCAAAGACATTCGCTCATTGTCTTCATGAGCTTTTTCTCGGTTCTATTTGAGTTCTATCAATGATACATATGCTTGGTGTGATTCTATAATGTTGGCATGACATAGTAGCGAAGCTACCAGAGGCACCATACATGCATAATATGTTTTAAACCGAATCTTGTCATGAGAACTCACCTGGCTATCTTTGGCCAAAATATAAGACTATATATAATACAGAATACATACATGGATTCTCGTTGTAATCATGTGTTATCGCCAAGAGTGGCCTTTCGGACTTCCGCACATAATCATGGAATAATTCATAAAACATTAACAATCATAGAAAAAACTACAATTTAATGTAACAATTATCTAAATAGCTAGGTCAGCCAAAGCAACCGGCTGCATGAAGACGCCACTCTGCCTTACCTAGGGGAGGCTGTGAAATCAATTATAGTTTTTTGTAAAGCGTGCACTGAATTTTGAATTCTCTTAAATTTTTTTTGAACGACCCGTCGACTCTCATAGACGATTCGGAATTCTCAAACAACCCACCGTAATTGTAATTACCACATGTGGTAATGTCGCGGCGAGTGCTCACATGATGTACCTCCTGGAAATGTTCTATTAAGGGACTTTCAAAATCACAAAACGATGCCGGCGAAGTAATGACATACGGCGTTCCCCTCCACAACGCCTATTCTAACGAAGATAATAAGCCGAACAGAGAAAATATTAAGGACAGCACGGATTCACTGTTCACAACAAACTCTATGCCATAGAGGTCCGGTACACACGTATCGGTCACGTATGATTCGCTTGACTCGCAGCGCAAAACTTCCGTGAGGGCCGCCGGGTACAGACAAAGCTGCACCCGACCAACAAGACCATACGACATATGCATACTACTATACGCATAATGCGCAACTAAACTTAAAACGTCCCCGTTGGCTATCGTATTTTGTCAAAGCCGGTGTGGAATCGAAAGCCATTGTTACGAAACAAAAATGGAATTTAATACAGTTTTTCGTTAACCAAAATTAGACAAAGTGGAATCCAACTGCTTGAAATTACTTACTGTCTCGGAACATAATTTTGGCGATTTGTTATAGTAGAAAACGGTTCACTGCTAATTAAAACATTGGCAAATTCAGGATTCGTTTTGTTCGCTAACACGAACGTGGATAAAATTTTTAGTTTTCAACATTCTCGAACATTCCCATCTCGAGTAAAATTTACCAGTTTTTTGTTTTACAAAACGAGTTAAATTTTCTGTAAATGTTCAAGTATTCGCGAACAAACAATTTTTATATTTTAAAGTTTCAACAAACTTGTAGAATCACTAAATTAAATTATTAACCTAGAATCATAGTCGAATACGATATAGAAAAGAACTTGTTCGCGAACAATTTCACTCATAAAATTTTCACTGATAAGTTGTAGATTCAAAAACAGCGCGAGCACGATTAATAAGATAACTTTAATTTTAAAAAGCAAATGTTCGCAAACATTTGATGCTTGATGATTTTAATCATACATGCTTGATTTAGCTTGCATATTTCTTTATGACAAAATAATCTATACAAACATGAATTTATTTAAGAATTACGTTTGTGTTCGTGAACAAATTAAATTTTTTTGTTTGCGTTCACGAACAAGTTTAAAAATTCTTGATTTGAAATGTTGAACAACATGGTTGAAATAGTTTCCATCGCTGAGTTATAGCACCCTATGCGTCGAGCGGTGCCTTCCTGTAACACTGTCCACGAACAAAACGCACGAATTTAAAGTTCACAAAATTATGTTTTCAACAATTTGTGGATTTCACTAACGAATTTGCGAACCAAAAATTAACCATTGCATACCACTTTACTGTTGTACTTAAATGGTATTACTACATTATGAAATCACAAAGATGCGATCTGTTACCAAAAATATGACAATTGTAAAAATAGGATGGTAGGCGGGGTCATTTTAAGTTTAGTCGCGCATAATTGTATAGTATAAATATTATATACCGAAATTTTGTTCCGACACCGATGAACACGCAGTGCCCTTAAGTGCCCAATATCAAATATGTTAGTATGCGTTGTTGAAGTTTTCCTGCATCTTAAGTATCACGCATATATAATCACAGTCAAGGCGTAATCTTTTTAGATAGCAAGAATCAAAAAACATCTTTAATTTTCGTTCCTAGCGCCTGATACCGTTTTAGTTTCTGGCTCATACAAGTGACTGCGTGAAAGATGCTTTTTGTGGGTTTGTCTAATTTCAAAGTAGCCTTTATATAGATACCATATGGATTTTATTAACTACTACGGCTTAAAATTTTTATCATTAACACTCTATCATGATTAATGATTTTTTCGTCTAGAACAAGTGACTGAGTGAAAGATGCTTCTTGTGGGTTTGTCTAATTTCAAAGTAGCCTTTATATAGATACCATATGGATTTTATTAACTACTACGGCTTAAAATTTTTATCATTAACACTCTGTCATGATTAATGATTTTTTCGTCTAGAACAAGTGACTGAGTGAAAGATGCTTCTTGTGGGTTTGTCTAATTTCAAAGTAGCCTTTATATTGATACAATATGGATTTTATTAACTACTACGGCTTAAAATTTTTATCATTAACACTCTATCATGATTAATGATTTTTTCGTCTAGAACAAGTGACTGAGTGAAAGATGCTTCTTGTGGGTTTGTCTAATTTCAAAGTAGCCTTTATATAGATACCATATGGATTTTATTAACTACTACGGCTTAAAATTTTTATCATTAACACTCTATCATGATTAATGATTTTTTCGTCTAGAAAAAAAGAAGAGGCCCCAAAACCCACAAGTGACTGAGTGAAAGATGCTTCTTGTGGGTTTGTCTAATTTCAAAGTATCATTTATATAGAGACCATATGGATTTTATTAACTACTACGGCTTTAAATTTTTATCATTAACACTCTATCATGATTAATGATTTTTTCGTCTAGAACAAGTGACTGAGTGAAAGATGCTTCTTGTGGGTTTGTCTAATTTCAAAGTAGCCTTTATATAGATACCATATGGATTTTATTAACTACTACGGCTTAAAATTTTTATCATTAACACTCTATCATGATTAATGATTTTTTCGTCTAGAACAAGTGACTGAGTGAAAGATGCTTCTTGTGGGTTTGTCTAATTTCAAAGTAGCCTTTATATAGATACCATATGGATTTTATTAACTACTACGGCTTAAAATTTTTATCATTAACACTCTATCATGATTAATGATTTTTTCGTCTAGAACAAGTGACTGAGTGAAAGATGCTTCTTGTGGGTTTGTCTAATTTCAAAGTAGCCTTTATATAGATACCATATGGATTTTATTAACTACTACGGCTTAAAATTTTTATCATTAACACTCTATCATGATTAATGATTTTTTCGTCTAGAACAAGTGACTGAGTGAAAGATGCTTCTTGTGGGTTTGTCTATTTCAAAGTAGCCTTTATATAGATACCATATGGATTTTATTAACTACTACGGCTTAAAATTTTTATCATTAACACTCTATCATGATTAATGATTTTTTCGTCTAGAACAAGTGACTGAGTGAAAGATGCTTCTTGTGGGTTTGTCTAATTTCAAAGTAGCCTTTATATAGATACCATATGGATTTTATTAACTACTACGGCTTAAAATTTTTATCATTAACACTCTATCATGATTAATGATTTTTTCGTCTAGAACAAGTGACTGAGTGAAAGATGCTTCTTGTGGGTTTGTCTAATTTCAAAGTAGCCTTTATATAGATACCATATGGATTTTATTAACTACTACGGCTTAAAATTTTTATCATTAACACTCTATCATGATTAATGATTTTTTCGTCTAGAACAAGTGACTGAGTGAAAGATGCTTTTTGTGGGTTTGTCTAATTTCAAAGTAGCCTTTATATAGATACCATATGGATTTTATTAACTACTACGGCTTAAAATTTTTATCATTAACACTCTATCATGATTAATGATTTTTTCGTCTAGAACAAGTGACTGAGTGAAAGATGCTTTTTATGGGTTTGTTTATTTTCAGAGTAGCCTTTATATAGATACCATATGGATTTTATTAACTACTACGGTTTAAAATTTTTATCATTAAAACTCTATCATGATTAATGATTTTTTCGTCTAGAACAAGTGACTGAGTGAAAGATGCTTTTTATGGGTTTGTTTATTTTCAGAGTAGCCTTTATATAGATACCATATGGATTTTATTAACTACTACGGTTTAAAATTTTTATCATTAACACTCTATCGTGATTAATGATTTTTTCGTCTAGAACAAGTGAGTGAGTGAAAGAAGCTATTTTCGGATTTGTCTGGTCTTAGGCTATACATGGATACCAGAAGTATTTTATTAACTGCTACAGTTTATAATTTTTAGGAAAAATGGCTCTCCCAAGATTAATGATTTGGGCATGTAGAGCAAATGAGTGAGTGAACGCGATTTTCAGGTTTGACTAATCTTCGCCGAGCGTACCTAGTTATCATCTCATTAGTGTCGTAATTGTGTTTTTCAGCTGAAGGACAACCAATTAGGCGACCATTGCTAAGCAACAGTGCGGGGTACTCATGATCTTTATATACACTAATGTTTATATGTTTATAAAAAATATTATTATATATGTATTATTTGCGGCACACTATATCATTTATAAAATATGTACATCTATATATTCTTTATATGCGTATTACATGTTGGTATTATTATTATGTAAAGGTTATTTTTTGACCAATATGTTTTGTTTCGAAAAGATGAAAGAATCTCAATGTGTGGGCATTACCGATTATGCAAAATGAACCGTGTTACAATTATAAAACCAACCATGTTTCTATGCACTATAAACACCACAATTACCTATTTATGAATGAATGAGTCGTAATTGTTTCATGCCGTCTGGAAATTATCATAATAAACTCCGACATTCTGAATATAATGAACATCTATTAGTTGATCTATTTTTGATCAACCTTGTTTGTTTATTTTTTCAAATTCATGAACATTATTGCAGTGACAGTCCGCGATTTTGCCCGGTCTGTCATGTAGAACAGCATCGTAATCCGCGGCTTCGACAAGATAGTTTCGTATAAGGCCTGGATTTTCATACTGAGTAGATGCAATACCTCGTATATCACCACAAAGTTCCTGAATAACCGAGCGTAAGAGCACGGAGCAAAATGACTCTCCGTAATCTTGTTCCTACAGAATAGCGGTGTAGATGACACGCGTTGCGCCTAGCTTTCCCTGTGGATGGCTTATCGCTGAACAAACGTACCAGCAGCGTATCGCTTTCCAATACTCACAGTCACACAGTCAGCAGTGATTTACTAGTTGGATAGGCATGATGATACTCTGGAAGAGCCTAGAGCACGGTGATTATTTTGATGCTACTTTTTAATGCAATTCTGTCTTTTAAGAACTTGTAGCTATAGACCCAGTTGTAGCCTCAGTTAGCTTGTGTGTGGATTTAGATTTTTCATTCTTAAATTCAAATGACATATCCCTTTGATGACCGAATTGATTTAAGTATTGTTCAATATTTGAGAAAATCAAGCCAGCGCGAAGGATGGGACCGCGATTGTACGAGTGAAAACGGCGCATGCAAACAACTGAACTATCTAGCACCCGTTGCTCGGCTTCTTGAAGAACTTCAGAAACCAAGAGAGTAACGGCACCTATTAAAACGTATATCACACGCACGACAAACTCTATTAGCACAACACAAAGTGCGGTGAATCCCTTTAGACCCATTGGGCTCCAAGGGAGTAGTAATCCTGGCACTCTGTATGCGTGTAGTGATCAGCAATACGATAATTTCCCTCAACTCGATCGTTAGAATAACATCGCCATGCTTAGCGCCGAGGGCGTAATATACCTCTGAGGCTGGATAATCCCCAACAATGACCACATATAAAAATAATGTGATAAATTACATATTCCAAAGTTCTGATATTACGTTGTGTTGCTTCTTTTTAAAACTTGCCGGAATAACATTGAGTTTGTTGGTCTGACGATACAGATATTGAAATTATAGGTCACAGGTGTCGGTCGGGCGTGTCGTTTAAGCCAGTAGATCTCAAAGAACAGCGGTATAATTGATGATTTAGCCTCAATGTTTTAAGACATGAACCCCTAGATTTGAAAATGATCCGGCACTATTGTTTGAAGTTACTTACACTGTGAAATCACGAACAAATTTAGGCTAGCCATTCCGAAGCTAATAACAAAAGAAATGCAAAATTTCGGATGTATTTTTTCAAAGAAGAAATGACTAATACCCCTATGTTCTTTATAAAATGGAACAAGGAATAAGCATTTAATTGATTATATGGCATTAAGTACGACTACCATTACGTACAGTAATGTCGAATGTACTGTGAAAATTTTAGCAAATTCTAACCGATCGTTGGTAGTACATTGTTTACATTGTGATATTAAAGTTTGTGCCGGTTCATTATTTTATTATAACAATAAAATTATTAGTGTGATAAAAATAATAACGACAGGGGATCACTAAAGTGTATAGCAAACACCATACATGCTCAGGGTCCGAGGTTCCGAGGAGTCAGCCGATGCCTTGTGGTCAGCCGGTGCCTTTGGGTTTGGACGGTGTGAAGGGGTGGGTGGCAGCATTCGTGATAAATGGCGGTGGGGATGGATGGGACACCTGCAGGGTGGGCTCCGACGCCTCACGGCTGGTAAACTTTGAGTGTCTATGGCTAGCGCTTCGAAAATATTGACGGAAATGGTTTCCGTACAATGTTATAGATGCTCACTGTCCGAAGTCCCGAGTGTTGTAACCGGTGCCTATGGCGTTTATGGGAACCGAAGGGTTGGGTGCTGCATTAGGGGCAAATGGATAGGGGTTATGTGGGACATCTACAATATGGGGTGCGGCACCTCAGGGTTTGGTAATCTTCGAGCATGTGTGACAAGCACTGTGAAGATATTAGACGAAATCGTTTCAGTGTAAAGTTTAAAGCTGTAGGCCTTAGAAATAATATTCTAGCTAATTGTAGCTTGAAGCAGCGCCGGCGCTAGCAATTCCGCCCCCCCCCCCCCCCAAAACCGACCTACGGGGCCCCATTATATATATTTATAATATATATACATATACATATACCCGGGCCGATTTTTCATGATTTTACCTGCGGGGCCCCCTGAAACCCGCCCCCCCCCCCCAATTGATAGGTTTTATAGTATGGTAGCGCCGGCCCTGCTTTGAAGCATGGTCCTGTTCAACTTTTGCTTCTCAAAATGCGAAGACCGCAGATGCTTCGCTGTGACCTTTGGTTTTCCCCAATTGTCAAAACGTTTTGATTAATTTATAGAGCCTTATATTGCAGGATATACGATATGGGTTTGACGTTTAGCAAAGCTTAGTTCAAGCAATATCACTGGTATAGTAGTGTGTATTCTGTTTTTGACAATTTATCTGAAGATTGCTTTAACTTCAATATAGGCCATATTAGCAGAGCTTATGCGGCGGTTAATTAATTATGTTAATTTTTTTTAGTTTTAAAGTCGATTGAGAGCGAACTAGACAGTACCCATATACCATGATTATCTAGCAAATTCGGAGTCCGCTGGTTCTATCGATTATGCTCCTTGAATATTTTAGGCGAAGTCCTTTTAGCTTCTTGAATTGCGAAGCCACTACCAAGCAACAGGTATTAGAAGGTAATGAAGCAAGAACGCATTAGGGAAGAGTATGGCTCTTCTTTGCACTCTAATATAACACGACTTATTTGATGCTACAAAGACTACAAATATACAAAGAATAAGTGCCGACGGCACATGAACAACGAAACTCTGGATCGGTAGAGCGGGGCTCTAGACCACTAAGCCACACTTTCATCAACGTGTCCTACATTGCACTGCGTGTAGGTAGCTGTGATCTATAATTGTATAGTTTTGCGCGTTAGTTTTGTGAGCCTACATAGTCTCGACTTTAGCGTATAAATTCATCGTTTATCAATTCATAACAACTGAATAAACCACATAGTATGGACTTCGATCACCTTTTTAGTGCCATGTTAGTCCCATAATGATATTATATATTAGGAGTTTTATTTATTTGCTTGTAACAAAAACGACTCCGAGTTTAAAAATTATGGTGCCGACGGGAGTTAAGCACGTATAATCCGTACTGACAGTACGGGATAGTGCGCTAGACCACTTGGCCACGTTTTAACAAAACATGTTTTGCATTATATTGCGGGTCATTTTGAATTGTGTTTGTGTTCCTAAAGAGGTTTGAAACGCTGCAGATATTCTAGTCTGGATAATTTACCGGTTCTTTAATAATTTATACGGGTAGAAAGAGTAATTAACAGTAATAATCCAGAACTTTTTATAACACAAAGAGTTGGGTATTATTTATAAACGATGTTTTTGTACAAAAATTTTCTTGCATATCTATGTATTAATTGAAAGAAATATATAATTACTTCGCGAATTCCGTTTAATGTTATTGTGAGCACCGCCTAAATATAATATTGCGTAGCCAATACTTTAAGTGCTATCGCACTGGCGGCATTTCTAACATGTTACTATATGTACTAATTTTGATTAATGTAAGATAGCAATTGGATACCTTTTGAGCAATGGATTAGAACCTCATGCGTTGAAACTGTCTCATTTTTTTCAAGCGTCTCGCGATTATTATTTTTTCACAATTTGAACGGCGATATTTAATTAACCCACATGAGTTTTCGGAGCGGTTCAGTGATTAGTTTAAAGTTTGAAATTTATTAATTATAGACATCAGTTGGAGGGCATACTTTGCTTTTGTGCCCTAAAAGTATAACTATAGTTGATTTGTATTATTGATGCATTTATGGTATTAAAAATCTGGTTCACTGTATTTTTAAATAGCCATCGGTGATAAATCGCATCGCTTTTAAAGTTAACGTTTTATTACAATTTGACTTGTTACAAACTTTTCTGCAACAATAAATTGAAAATTTCTGTTACTTTTGAAACAAGTTCAAAAAATCACATGGTTTAGGTTCAAAAAAATATATGGTTTAGCTCAACAATAGTAGAATTGTACAATACAGCGTCTGACCGACTTCATGGCGAAAGTTGGGGGAAGGATCAAAAGGAAAAACTGCCACTTTGGTACCTTTAAGTAAAAAAATATATGGTTTAGCTCAACAATAGTAGAATTGTACAATACAGCGTCTGACCGACTTCATGGCGAAAGTTGGGGGAAGGATCAAAAGGAAAAACTGCCACTTCTCGGTACCTTAAGTAAAAAAATATATGGTTTAGCTCAACAATAGTAGAATTGTACAATACAGCGTCTGACCGACTTCATGGCGAAAGTTGGGGGAAGGATCAAAAGGAAAAACTGCCACTTCTCGGTACCTTTTAAGTTATGATGGAGCTACAGAATATACAAAAAATTTTGTCAGAAATAATAAATGAACTAATAATACGTGTTGCAACAAAATTCCTCAGGACCAAGATTTAACTTAGTGATGCTGTTTAGTAACAAACTTACTCCAAAATCTAGTCTTAAAACAATGCCGTATCAATTATAACGTATACTCAGTGCAATATTGGACAATTTTTATGTCATAGTAGCATAATAATCCTGAATCGCTTCGTTCGCTGGTTACTATGCTATTTATGACCGGTTGCTCGGTTCCTTAAGGAATGTTGCATTCCTACCGAATAATAATGTACGTGCAATCACAAGCGCCACGACAATTTTGACTAGAGTATCGTTTCACAGTGTACACTCAGTGACGCACTGCACAGTGTGTCAACTGTATTACACCATGCGGCACATTTAAAGATGGAGGTGTAAACACTGCATGAGGTATGAAAAGATCAACGACAGATCTTACATTGGACTAGCCGGTACTCGAAACCGGGCCTTTAACTCGCAAGACTAGCGCGCTGCCACTACAACACAGCTCCCAATCACATAGTGTTCACCTAAGCTATATACGCTGGCGTAGTGAGATGTTACAGGATTCACCTATGAAGTCGCCGAGCGAGCGTGCGTTGAGCTCTAGCTGTGTTAAGAATTTCCGTGCGGGGGATCATGCCGGTTCACCAACTGATAAGATCCACGACAGATCTCACGTTGAACCAGACTGGGACTCGAACCCGGGCATCTTGCTTGTAAGACTAACGCGCTACTTACCACTTCACCACAGGCCGCGATCACGTCCTGTTCAGCTATGCTATATACGCTAGCGTAGTGAGATATTACATAACTCCCCTGCAGAGTCGAGTAGAGAGCTGTACCAGTGTTAAAAAACTCCGTTTAGCGGATCACGTCGAGCTCACAAACTGATAAGATCCACGACAGCTCTTACAATGGACCAGCCAGGACTCGAACCAAGGTCTCTAGCTTGCAAGACTAGCGGGGTACAACTACACCACAGGCCCCGATCACATCGTATTCAGCTACTCTATATACGCTGGCTCT
This sequence comes from Trileptium ribeirensis, assembly GCA_030248225.1. NCBI lineage: Eukaryota > Metazoa > Nematoda > Enoplea > Enoplida > Thoracostomopsidae > Trileptium > Trileptium ribeirensis. The sequence continues at coordinate 30,579 of JASANE010010450.1, forward strand.
GTGAGATATTGCAGGTGTATACTGTTGCATTTAAACCAGGCATCCGGAAACTATTTCTAATCTGAGGGAGCAGAGAAATGAAAGAATAAAAAGATAAACATACAAAAGATAAAACACATCTGGAACGGCAAGTGAAAATAAATCATCCCAGGAGGCTGTATTGGGTAGCTAAGGTAAAACACATCTGAGGGCAAACTAAGATAGAAAATATCTTTGGCGAGGGACGGAGTAGGCAAACTAAGCTAAAAACACGTAATAAAGCCTCAGTCCTAGATTGCTAAAGTTTGTTCATAAATATAAAGTGTCATTTGCGTTCATTTTCTGGAGAAAGACAGAGCGGCGGGGCTGTCTCTCCAGCTTAATTTTTGAATGTGTCACCTTCTCCAAGTCTACCTTCCAATTCGCGGGTCTCTGTAAAAAGCTAAAATACAACCTTGATATTTATAAACAAACCAAACTAGACATAATCGAAATCGAATCAATTGTAGCTCTTGTTGCTGGAAATATCAATATAATTCCATAATATTCAGCTATTTTACTTGCTAAAATACCTATAATTGTCTAATAAATATAAATTGATTTAAGGCTTATATGTCTATACTGTATCTAAAATATATTCATTTGATAGTTTATCTTTTGAAATAACAACTTACCCATTAAATTAATAAATTTAACATTATGATATAAATAATGGGTAATGAACGTAGTAAGTTCTTACCTCGGAGCCAAACAAAGAACTCGCCAGTACCACCACAATGTTCTTCTGCTCCGAAGACGGCTCGCGCTGAGGAGTTTGCAGCTGGATCATCTGGCCAGGGTTGCATTAGTCCACAAGGATATCGGAGCACCGCCGGCAAATATCGAAGACGGCGCTCCGGAGCGCGCTCTTCAAGCAGTGGTAATTTCTCGTCAACTGGAACACATCATATTGATACTAGTTCAAGTTCTTGTTCATCAAGTGCTGCAACACTAGCATCGCCCTGTGGAAACATTGGGGTCGCCATGAGTCCTCGTTCTGGCTCAGGGACCAGAAATTTAATACAGCGACGTAAGACAGCACCCACAGCAGCAGCTCAGAGCAGCAGTAATAAGGTTGAAACAAATTCTCAGCAACAGCGTCATAGTCGATCTCAATCGAGTCGAATATCAAAAGGAGACAATACGGGTAGTTCACCCGGAACATCACCTACAGCTCAGCCGCTATGTGATCTAACTCGAGCGCAAATTATTATGATACGGAATTCATGGGAACACGCAATACGAAGCGGAACCTACGAGCCAGGGACATCTATTTTGGAATCGCTTATCGAAAACGATCCAGGGATACGTGCTATTTTCGAGAATGCTTGCTATGCAGATCGCAACGTTAGTTTATAAGTTTCGCTTTTTTTCATTATGTATTAATATTTTGATGGATTTTTAAAGGCATTCAACTAGATAGAAAATGGATTTGCCCCTCCATCGGCGTTCTGACGGCTGACATCTTGTGTTAAGAATGGGTATTGGTTATACCTATATATGTATAGGTATATATGTCTACCACATATACATGTACATATACATATAGATATTTAAACACATACACATATATACACATGCCTATGAAGTGAAAGTTACGCTAGGCTGTATCTATATAGCATTCGTTCATATATAGAGATACACAAATATGCACACATGATATTTACACACACCTATTCACATATGATATTTACATGTGAGCAACCTTATGAGAACTAGATTGAAAGGGGATACATAACTGTGAAACGTTTCGGCCGCGCCAAGACCCTCATCAGACGGTGATATGCTGCCGTGAAGTTTTTTTTCATTTTTTATTTATAAATAAAAATATATTATATTATATACCCATTATCAGCATCTTTATGCATAATTTAATGCTTAGGTCATGATTCAATAAAACTCAACAAAACAATGACTCGAACATTTATTGCAATGAAGTTTTGTCGAGCAGTACTAGTTGATTTAATTGTATTTACGTGCAATCACGACAAAAATATGATTACCTTGGGTAAAAAATTTAAAATTTAGTAAAACACAGAGGATGTTTTAATTAAAAAATGAGGAACGCTAAATACAACAAGATTGTTAAACTAGTATGATACACGTTTTAGATTCTTTCTGAATACGAAGATTCTTAGTAGAGCCTCCAGACCAAAATGGAAGAGTATCAACACTTTTAATATTAATATTTTCAGGTAGTGGCATGTTGATTGCTATATAAAATTTGTGTTGCTGTTCGAAAAATGTACGTGTGAACAAAAATTCCTTCGTTTTCAAATTATATTTAATAAAATTTGACATCCTTAATATAATTGTATTCTAGAATCCTGTTGCGTTTAACACATTCATATCTTCGTTTTCGATGCGGCTAACGAATCTTTTATCGCACGTTATTGATCAGCTTGACAAAATTGAGCGAGTTGAAAAATTGCTACGCGTACTTGGAAAGCGTCATGCTCAATTCACCGATATCCTTATCAAATCACGACAATGGGACTTGTTTGCTGAAACAATTGTTAATGTATGTTTAAAAGTTTTGGGTTGTATCAATATCTCCCGATTTACGAAAGCTCCTTAGCCTAAGTATCGCTTTAAAGTTTCTTGGTTATTAGGTCGTTGCTCAAAGCATGACTACAATAGGCTCAGGGTTGGACTTAGGTTGTTAGGATTTTGGTTTTGCACATGTTTTTTCCGGAGTTTTTACAATTCTGCCTATGTTGATTCAGATTAAGTCCAACTTGTGCAATTAGGACGTTTACGTTAATATAACGGCTTCAGCATATGGACAATTCCCTACACTGTGTGACTTTGTCAGTGTCAATCATGTCACATCTTCGACACCATAATGTTTTTGATGGTATTGTATTACAGTATACATAGTTAGTGTGGCGTCATTAATAGCTGTTATAGACTGTACCATAAATTTCTGAAGCCACTGTATGGCGTCAGATGCACCGTGATTTTATTTGTACACCCGGTGTAAATTTATCTGCGTATGGTGTTCTTAACACCATAAAATGCAGTAATACCCAAACCAGAATTAGCCCAAACCTTCTAAAATGACGGTGTAGCTCATACGCTATCAGTTAATTATACAGTTCAAGCATGCAATTTGTAACATGAGAAAGTATGGTGTAGCCTATTGTCAGACAAAATTTCCACATCCTTTATGGCGTAAACAGCGTTTTGTGTTAGATGCATTTTAGTGTTATTTTGCGCCTGTTATGACAGCGACGACTAATAAGTTTGAGCACAAGCTATTCTTAATCCAAAAATATTTTAATTTTCGCTCATCGATATTGATCACGATTCATCATCTAAGTAAGTTTTTTGTGTAGATTTATGAGGGTAATGCATTATCTTCATTTCTGAGCGTTATTTTGCAAACTCACATACCAAAGCCGGTTTACACAAAGCTTCGTACAGTATATGGGTAATTTTTGTAGCTAGAAATTATGTTAAATTATCCGGTTGGCTATTAACTACTACATACTCCATCATGTTGGAAAACATTAATATCACCCGAGCCTATCAATAATAACCTGATAATTGGAGTTATTCTTAACTATCGTAGGTATTAGGGCCTTTTATCATTTAATTAAAATCACATAGATAACACAAATACTTCACGATGTGATAGGTAATTTTTGTATCTAGAAATTATGTTAAATTATCTGGTTGGCTATTAACTACTACATACTCCATCATGTTGTAAAATACCAATACCACCCGATCCAAACCAATAATAACCTGATAATTGGAGTTATTCCCAACTACCGTAGGTATTAGGGCCTCGTATAATTTAATTAAAATCACATAGATAACACAAATACTTCACGATGTGATGGGTAATTTTTGTATCTAGAAATTATGTTAAATTATCTGGTTGGCTATTAACTACTACATACTCCATCATGTTGTAAAATATCGATACCACCCGACCCAACGCAATAATAACCTGATAATTGTAGTTATTCCCAGCTACCATAGGTATTAGGGCCTCGTATCATTTAATTAAAATCACGTAGATAACACAAATACTTCACGATATATGGGTAATTTTTGTAGCTAGAAATTATGTTTAATTGTCCGGTTGGCTATTAATTATTACATACTCCATCATGATGGAAAATATCAATATCACCCGACCCAACCTAATAATAACCTGCTAATTGGAGTTATTCCCAACTACCGTAGGTATTAGGGCCTCGTATCATTTAATTAAAATCACATAGATAACACAAATACTTCACGATGTATGGGTAATTTTTGTATCTAGAAATTATGTTAAATTATCCGGTTGGCTATTAACTACTACATACTCCATCATGTTGGAAAATATCAATATCACCCGACCCAACCCAATAATAACCTGATAATTGGAGTTATTCCCAACTACCGTAGGTATTAGGGCCTCGTATCATTTAATTTACTGCTGTGCTACCCAACCAAATAATTTCATATAGTGTCTAAACACGCAAATGGTTCATATGACATGTATGCTACACATGTATACGTATACATATATAAACACATCCAACTACCATTCCCGAAATGTGACTCAGTGCCGCTATCCTCCGCCCGCGGTGAGACAAGTGTGGGTAAACGCAGCTTTTTTAATCTACTGCTGTGCTAGCCAACCAAATAATTTCATATAGTGTCTAAACATTCAAATTGTTCATATAAATTAGGAAATTTCGCATAAAATCGGTTTAATTTTGGTAAAGAGACCGTGTGTGTTTTACTTGCCAATGTTGTATGAAACATTTCCTTGGCCGCACGATGGCGCACGCAATACGGATAGCTCATATCAAATAGTCGGAACTCATATCAGAATCCGTATCGGGGAACTCGTTTGAGAAATCCTCTACAGTAACCCAATAAGTGAAGAGAAAGATATACCACTATCGGTACTCTAAGTCTAAGTTTTAGTCTTAGCTTCACACTTTATATGTATAGCTCATATCAAATAGTCGGAACTCATATCAGAATCTCGTACCGGGAACTCGTTTGAGAAATCCTTTACAGTAACCCAATAAGTGAAGAGCAAGATATAAAACTATCGGTACTCTAAGCCTAAGTTTTAGTCTTAGCTTCACACTTTATATGGATAGCTCATATCAAATAGTCGGAACTTTTATCAGAATCCGCACCCGGGAACTCGTTTGAGAAATCCTTTACAGTAGCCCAATAAGTGAAGAGCAAGGTATACCACTATCGGTACTCTAAGTCTAAGTTTTAGTCTTAGCTTCACACTTTATATAAGATTACACCAAGCTTAAAACTTAGCCGGGGGCTCCCACCCCGAACGCTAAATTATTCTTTCTTCTAAACATTATATATACATATATATGTGTATGTATTTATCATTCATTGTGGATTACTGTAGAGGCTTTCTCTATGCGACTGCCCAAGACCCGATCCATTGCGGTCACTACTATGCATAGTGGATTGGGGAATGGCTAACATACTAGATGCTTCGTTGGGAATTTCAGTGTTTAATTATCCTGTAGGCTAGTTTTGAATTAAACTTAATAAACTATTAAATAAAATTAAATTTACATTTAGCTACACAACAACGGGAACCAGCATGGGCTTTAGCAAGGAATTTTTGAACTAATATTTATTAATGCGTAGTCAATCTGATTACATGTCAAATAACACAATGGCCAACATTTTTCCATCAACCAAATCAGTGATGAACCAGAAATGAGTAAGAGATTACTGAACACCCACATTGATAACACGAGGCGCTGGAATACCAGGTAAAGCTTGCGTTATTAAGACGTGTTGGTCCTTTAAACTATGGCACCCGTTTTATAAAACGGCTTAAAATACGGCAGATACTTTATTATTAAAATTGACATCGCCAAAACATTAACAACCCGAAAGTACATGAACTTTGTAAAGAGCAAAACAAAACACAGCCAGCTAACCTCATTACGAGGCTACATAACTATAGTTCAAAATACAATTTTCATCATAGTTTATATCCGGTTCCATGCGGATTTATAAATGGGCTAAACCCTGGAAATATAATAAAGATCCCTGCAAAAGTTTTATGCATTACACAAAAGTCACGCAACAGCAGAGAAATAAGTTTATAACTGCTAACTAAAGTAAACTGAGCGGTTATAATATCTGGATATGATTTAATGACGGGACAATCGAAGAAGCTTCATGGAAAGCGCATTGTTGAATGCGCTCCAAGCCGAACTTATAAACGTAAATACAAACGCGCCGTATACATACACCATATATGCATGCTGACGCTCCGAGCACTCAGGCGTGGGTAGCCGAGGTCTCAGGCGGGACAGGAGAGCATCTCAGTGGGGATACCTGGCATGTCCGCGAGGGCTATGGGTACGGCGCCTACGGCGCTTCTATTAGAAGTATGGTGTTACCCTCAGGGAAGGGGATAGCAGAGTAATTCTCTCAGGCGCGGACTACACTAGGGCTTGGAGAGAGCGGATGAAGCCACAGAAAGTAGCTTTCCGAACCCCTGCTTCGGCATGTATGACATACACATGCATGTACACCTATATATGAAAGGTCCACTGGTTGTAACTGGTTGTGTGGGTGCTGATCTCCAATATCATGGGAGTCACATGCAGAGTTGCAGAAGCACAAATCGTGAATGGGTGGCGGCTCCGACAAGGAAACTCTGTTTACCTTCCTAGCAAGCTTGTACCCATTTTACAGGTGGACCAGAAGCAACGAGGCTTTAGTCTTTTGTCCAAGGAGATTATGCGAACAGCAGAGCTCGAGCATGAGATGTCATGATTATGAGACATACCCTATAATCACTGCTCCGCACGACCACATAAATACACGTTGGGCCCTGCGGCGTAGTAGTAGCGCTCTAGTCTTGCAAGCTGGAGGCCCAGATTCGAATTCTGGCGGAGCAGTGATTATAGGGTATGTCTCATAATCATGACATCTCATGCTCGAGCTCTGCTGTTCGCATAATCTCCTTGGAGGGGCTAAAGCCTCGTTGCTTCTGGTCCACCTGTAAAATGGGTACAAGCTTGCTAGGAAGGTAAACAAGTTTCCTTGTAGGAGAAAAAAAGCGACCAGCATTCCTGCTTCTGCCACTCTGCATGTTGAGCTCCCATGATATTGGAGATCAGCACCCACACAACCAGCGGTGGACCTTTCATATATCCCTACGTGCATGTATGCATACATGCCGAAGCGGCCGTCGGAAAGCTACTTTACTGTGGCTTCATCCGCTCTCTCCAAGCCTAGTGTAGTCCGCGCCTGACTTACTCTGCTATCCCTTCCTGCACAAGGGTAACACCATACTTCTAATAGAAGCGCACAGTACCCATAGCCCTCGCGGACATGGTGCCTGCCCACTGAGAATGCTCTCCTGTGGCCTGAGACCTCGGCTACGCGCCTGGAATCAACGTAGGTAACATGCATATATGGTGTATGTATACAGCACGTTTGTATTTACGTTTATAAGTTTGGAGCACAATTCAACCGATCGCACTTTTCATGAAGCTTCTTCAATTGTCCCGCTCATTAAATCATATCCAGATATTATAACCGCTAGGGTTTGGCTTAGTTAGCAGTTATAAACTTATTTCTCTGTGTTTGCGTGACTTTTGTGTAATTATGCGTCAAAAAATTTTTTCAGGATCTTTATTATATTTTAGGGGTTTAGCCCATTTATAAATCCGCATGGAACCCCGGAATCTAAACTATGATGAAAATTGTATTTTGAACTATAGTTATGTAGCCTCGTAATGAGGTTAGCTAGCTGTGTTTTTGTCTTTTTGCTCTTCCCGAAAATTTCAGTGTACTTTTCGGTTGTTTCAATGTTTTTTTGGCGAATATATAATAAAGTATCTGCCCGTATTTTGAGCCGTTTTATAAAACTGGGTGCCATTGGTTAAAGGAGCCAAAAACTCTCTAATAACGCAGAGCCTATGTTCAGCGCGCCTCGTGGTGCAAATGTGCGTGTTTTCAGTAATCTCTTACTCTCATTTTGTGATTTTTATAATTTGGTTGAGAAATTTCAAAAAAATGTTCGCATTTGTGTTATTTGACATGTAATCAGAATTGACTACGCATTAATAAATATTTAGTTCAAAAATTCCTTGCTAAACCATGCTGGTTCCCGTATTTGTGTAGCGGAATGATTTTTAGCGTTAATTTGCCGAACTTTGGCCTACGGGCAGATTAAACACTGCGGAAATTCCCGAGAACAACATCTCGTCTGTTTAGCCATTTCCCGAATCCGCTATGCATAATTGCAAGTTGACCGCAATGAGAAAACAGGGTCTGGGCGGCATCGCATCAAAAAACCTACTACAGGTAATCCACAATGGAAAAATGATATATGTATATATAATGTTTAGAAGGAAGAGAAAATAATTTAAGATACAAGCCCCGGCTAGTTTTTTTAAGCTTGGTGTATCTTATATAAAGTGTGAAGCTAGTTAAAACTAGACTTGGGGAATAGTGGTATACCCCTTGCTCTTCACTTATTGGGCTACTGTAAAGGATTTCTCAACGTTCCGGTGGGTCAAAGGTTCCGAGCTGTGCTTTGATATCGGGGCTCCTCGTATAAAGTGTGGAAGCTAAGACTGAAAATTTAGGCTTAGGGTGCCCGGAGTGGTTTTATATCTTGCTCTTTCACTTATTGGGGTTACTGTAAAGGATTTTTTTTCAACGTTCCGGTACGAGGATTCTGATAAGC